>WUAM01000089.1:1110446-1158243 GCA_024336885.1 Actenoides hombroni
TGAGAAAGGCAGGATTCTCACCGAATATTGTGAGAACCTGAGAAAATCCCTCTGCTAGCAGCTTTTCAGCATCCACAATAGCTAGCCTTCTTTCAACTGTTTTAGAAACAACTGTATCAGACTGATGTACAATTTGTGATTTCCCTGGATGATGAAGGAACATCCTCATTTTGATCATTCTTCTGCTATTGTTTGTATATAAATTGAAATTAAAATGCTACTATGGTTTTCTTTGATGCAAACTAGCTAGAATTCTTTGATAGTCACTCCTGTATGGAGCCCGGAATTAGTGAGGACTTTGGTCAATAAATTAATTCTTTCTTTCATATTTAAAAGGTAGCAACATGCTTAAATGACTTGCTAAATCACAGCCTGGGTAGCAGAGACTCAGGGAGATAATTTTGGCTTTAGACAGAGAGATGATGAATAATAAGCATTACTTCAGGTTTCTATTTAATCTCCTCCATTGTCTAAAGACATGCAAATAATTCATTGGAAAACCAGAGAAACAGTAGGCTAGTTCATTATTTTAAATGATGCTTTTAACCAGGAAATTCTACACTGATCAGTGAGGCTGTGCTGCTGTATAATAATTTATTGATTTCAAAGTCAAACATTAAACAATTTGGTTTTAGACATTAATATCACAGTTACTACAAAGTGAGACTTCTTATGAAAGTTGTCTATCTTGGATATTAAAAAATAAACATATAAATAAATCAAGCTTTCATTGTCAGAAAGCAATTATAATAACTTACTGCTGAATGGTACTTGCACAGACTAATGATTCTTACAATCAGTTGAAAAAAATCATTTTTGCTCGATCATAGATTCAGGTTATGGCCAGGAATGAAAGTGTTAAAATTCCTCAATGAAAGTTATGCTTTCTCCCAGATTTTTGGAAGCAGAAAGCATTGAGATTTTACATTTCCATCACTTTTTGGTAGATGAAGGATTTCAGCTCTGTATTAGAAACCATAAATTTCTGAACTGTCTGGGACTTACATAGCCAGAACAAACTTCAAAATCTTTTTGACTTCATAAATGGTAGTGAGTGGAAAATACCAGCCTTACACACCAACACAGGAGTTGTGTGATATCAATTGACTTCTTAAGGAACTCCTGACACAGAGATGGCAGAATCCATGCAGGGCTCTGTGACCACTGAAATAGGGACAATTGGGGTGGTCCTGGCAAGTTGTGTGTGCACACCCTGGGTTATTAACTTGATTCTTCTGCTGCTGCTATGTTCATGATGGTTTCCTCCTAAACACATGTGTATCAGTTTCTCTTTCTTGCCAAACAAATTTCAGAAATGAGAAACATTCATATTCACATTCACCTGCAAAGACTCAGAATCCTATATCCTACTTATTCTACTCCACAGATGAAGGTAAACACATGGACATAAAAATACCCCTGGCCCAAGTCCTGGATCTCTAGTGCGAGGGTGGACAACTACAAGCCTCAGCACACTCAGAATGATCCTGGTATTGTCAAGCTTGCTGTTATCTCAAGCAAAGCCTAAACTTTACATTCAAGGAACAGTTAGACATCAGGCTGACCTCTTGCGCATTGTGCTTATTCCTTTTAACAAGGAGCTCCTCCAGGGTGAGGTAAATTAGGAGTAAAAAATTCTGATATTCTGTCTGCCCCTTGCAGTGTCCAGAGCACCAACCATGCTAAATCCTTCCTAGACCAACTCCTAACTACATCTCACGGTATTAGGTCTAGAGCAATGTATTTTGCATGAGGTACATCACCTGCAAATAAGAGAGCTTGCTAAACTGAGGCATATAACCTAGTTAGTATATTTGCCAGTAGAGGGGACAGCAGTTTGTAGCTAACAGTCACAAAGATAATAGAAATCCAGAGATATGTGAGAATGAAGATGAAACTGCTTGGCTATGGTATGCATATTCAAGATTCCAAAACACTTAAACTCCAATTTAGTTATCTGACAACTGCAGATGGAGAGAGCAGATAGAGACTAAGGCCAGCATTTCTAAAACATAATTCAGCATATCATAAACCTAGTTTCCAAAAGGGCTGAGCATCCAGTCTTCATAGACATAGTAGAGCACTGTTGCTGACTCTGAAGATCAGACAGCTGCAGAGACATTTTGGAAAGGTGTAACATGGGGATGTATCATCATCCTAGCAAAGTCCAAGCAAGGAGAGCTAGCAATTTCCCCTCAGTCTATACAAAAGTGGGATTCATCTTACCTAAAAAATCCAATTGACAGCATAAAAAATTGATAATTGCTTTCTCCAGAGGTATTGCAGAACTCCAAGGAGCAATCTACTTTACCTAATTTAGACATTTAAAGCAGGAGTTTACCAGCCTAGTCTAGAAGCTTAACCAGTGGTTGGTGGAAGTTAGGTGGAATGGGATCTACCTTGTACAGGTTGCACCTAGAGATTTTAATGGTTTGCAGAAAATAAATTGATAAAATAAAACAATAAATGTCAGTTCAGGTCAATAAAGTTATTACATTTGCAAAGCAGTCTGAAGATCTCAAAGACAGGCAAAGAGAGGGAACTCCCATCTCTCCCCTGTGAGCAAAAAATGGGGAAAGGGAAAGACATAGCAGGATTCATAAAATCAAACTGACTGTAACTCTTAAAGGAATGTTAATCCTCCTGCGCTGAATTATATAATGTCTTTACCCAAAGTGAAACAGTCCCAGTTAGCAATCCATCATTATGATTTGTGTTGCTCTAAGTGTAAGAATAATCCGTTTCACTTCAAAATGAGTCATAAACTTCTGGAAAGAGGACTGTAAACAGGACCGTTCAATATTCAGCCCTTTGCATTGTTCCGTAAAGAACCATCTCTAATCTAATGATATGGTCCAGCATATTTATGGTGCTGCTCCCAAATCTACTTTGTATTGCTAACAGTATTTCTGTCTAAGTAATGGGGCTGTCTCTTGTTTGCTGCTTATTCATGATGTCTCAAGTAATTGATGTTAAACCCACAGACCTGGGATGAAAGCCCTCACAAATTTGCTCTAGGTTTTCAAACAAGTGTTATAATCCCCTGATTACCCTTCTATTTTCAGTCTACATGAAAAAGCTGTGCAGCTAAGTATGTTCTGCAGTAAAGAACATGCAGCAGGCATCAGTCTGGTCACTGCTGACTAAACACAGAGAATCAAGTGTCTTGCCCAACTTCCCACACTAAGGGCTTGATCCTGTGAGGAGGTAGTCATGTCTTCACATACACTGCAGTCAAATAAAGCATGAGATATGCTTATGTAAAGCCTCAATCCAATTTAGTCTTTCTCTTAGCTTAAAATGCCTGGAGCACAAGCAGGCTACAGGAGAGAGAAAAAATTATATAGAGAGAGTGAAAAGTGGAGATTCCCATCAGAGAAAGGCCTATATTTGTATCCAGTTAACCAAAGACATCAAAATCACAGTAAGCAGATGCTGTTCTCAAAGAAACCCAAATGCATTAAGAGGTTTCTTGCATTAGCAGGAAGGGAAGGTTTGGATATCATTACGAAGGAAGACAGATCCTGACTCAAGTTCCTCATTACTTTGCTTCTCAAGGAGTCATTTCTATGGAGGAATACAGTTTGGTTGGGTCAGATGCCTGCTTTGTTTCAAAATGTACTGGACTAAGCAAATGCCCAAGACAGAGAAGCTCACCCAATGTTAACTTCAAGCCACCCTGCTTAACAAAGAAGTCTTCATCTTCATGTGTGGATCCAAATGGCAAGTGCAGTTCTACACAGAGCAAATTTGTTCAAAAATTGCCAATGTTTGGTAACAAAAGTCAGATTTTAAGTTAACAATCATACTGCTCTTATTTCCAGATGGTAGATGGTGAACATATGTACATGTAAAACACTTGCTACATCTGTGCTGATAAATTCAAAGCGGCCAGGTCTGTTCTTTGGCACTGGGGCACTCTCAGTCTCTCTGTCAACTCAGCTACATGCAAACTATTTATTGGGAACTGCCTCTGGGACATGCTTAGTCCCAAACAGGGACTAAGATATTTGGAAGGTGCCTATCTGTCTAAGACTAAAATCATACTGGGGACTGCACTAAAAGTTATACTGATCAGGAGACAAACCCATGGCAGCTGAGAATGTTTCCTCACGCTGTTTAATTTACTGGTAGAGGTGTAGCCTCCACAAAAGGACAAGGTTAGTAATCCAAATAAAATACGCCCCACAAATTTAACATTACAGAAGGTTTTCTAAGAAGTGATAAATACATAGCAGAAGCGACACAAACTGCATTGAAAGGGATAGTTTTCTGCCTCTCTTTTAGCTCGAACATCTAGTGTAATTTCCTTCCAATGATTTTTTTTTTTTCACATGAAAGACCAGATTCTGGCTAGAAGCCTGTTGTAACTGGAAATGAATTTTACATGGAGCGCTACACTGAAACTCTTTGACTCTTCAGTATAAAGAGAAAAATAGATACACTCAACTCACCTTAGCATCTTCCAGCATATTTTCCCTCCAAGATCTGCGAATCTATCTAGTTGGCCATATGTGCTGTAATACCTACATTGTGTTTAAAATGGCTGTCCCCCCGTCACCCAGCACAGGCTGAGTAATTAACTGCCTGGGTCTGCTGTGCTCCTGGATGTATGGTTCCCAGCTGAAATTTCCATTCGTTTGCTGGAATTTGGAACAAGCCCTGCAACATCAAAACCAGAAGTCAGCTGTTCCTCTTATCAGGAGCAGAATTCTATGCAGTCACAGAAAAAGGGTGGCATATTTTATGATTAAAGACTTATAACAGAGCATGCAAATATACATACAGAAGTGAAGTTTTATTAAGACCTTCAGCTATTGGGTAAGATGCAGAGATGTTCCTATTTAGCAGCTACAGGGCTAACGATACTGAGGACTTCTGGTGAAGAAAGTCTCTTAAAGCAGTGCTATTCCATTTTTGACATGGTAAACAGTGCCAGAAAAGACAGTCTATGCAGGATAGGGAAATGAAAGCAGCACCTGGATCTCCCAGTGTCCTCCTTCTTGGCTCTATTGGCTCAGCAGAAATCAGAGCAAGTCAGATGAATGATTTATTCCTTTTATTTTTATTCTAAAAGCTAGCTTCTGATTCATCTTTCTATAGCAAGCATAAAAGTCTGTGTAATCTTGTGGAAAGATAAAAGATTCATATTTTAGTAAAAGCGGGTTTTTTTTCTTACCTTTTTGGTCAAATCATCTAGAGACTGAAGAACCCTCTATTTCCATAAACTTTCCCTCCTTCTGCATTGACTAGTAGCTGGAGGATAAGATTATTTCTTGCATCCATTCTTAAGAATTTATTATGGAAAAACCATATAGACATTCATATAATATACATCTTTGATACACAAATACACCCTGCAGTGATCAGAAAGGGTATGCAAGTACCGACAGGACCATTCACAAATCTCAGAACACTTACTTCCCACTGCAGCTTGACTGAGGTCAGGATACAGCCCTGAAGTGTCTCTACACAACACCAGCCTATGCCAACGCAGTTCAGTGGCTTTGTACATGTCTGTGTGAAGTAGAGGCATGAAAAGTTGTCATATCCCTAATGAAGGACTACCACTGTTACTTTCCACATTGAATTACACCTGTTCAGTTGCATGGCACTCAACAAGGACAGTAAGTGCTAATCAGAGGCAGAAATTAAAAAGTCAGCAGACTCCATCAGACACATATCCATATGCAGGGAACAGTGTCCAGTTTTTAAATGAATCTTAGCTGAGGAAACAAAAGATGGTTTTGAAGCCAGTGGTGTCTGGTGACAGTGCTCTAACGGTACTGTCAACAAAGCTGAAGCACGTAAAGCAAATCTTCCAATAGTTTTTAATAAAACCTCACATTCCTTTCCCATCTCAATTCTCTGCTCATTACAAATTGTTTTCTATCTGATAAATAAAATCAATTTACCATGTTTTCTTCATAGCTTATTTATGTACATGAAAGACTGAGGAAGAAAATATTACGTACACCACCCAGATGCTGTTTAGTTTGATTCTCCAGGGCTGACAGGATCTGAATTGCTGCTGTAACCACTGACAGAGGTCTTGTCAGGGAGGAAAGGTTACTTGTCATCAAAGCAAAATCCATCAGGTAAGACGATCTACCCAGAGTGCTTAGATAGCACTGTTCACCTCTAGGAGAAAGTTTCAAAGGCAAATTATGACAGCAAGCTGTGAGCCTGAGAAAAAGATTTTGGTAGTTTTTGAAGTTTATATAAGCCACAGTGACTAGAAAACAAGGCTTAGGTAATCAGCTGTAGGTGTGAGAATGGATGGGGCACCAATTGGTGAAAAGCATTAGTCTATGTTGGTGTTATCATGGAATGCAGTGATAATAAGGGAAAAGGAGTTGTTGCTGAAAACCTCCAGATACATGAAAATTTCAGCATCCATGTGCAGCTTCTGGTTCAAAGTAGCCTGTTTTGACAGAGAATTCACCAGCGTGTTATGGATATTGTTATTATTACTACTACAATGCTCTTAAGGTCTTTTGCTAAGGATTCAAAAGAATGGCTTATGGCAGTTCTTCCACCTAGTTATTGACCCAGCTGGACATACTGGACCAGACTATACACATGACTTAGGCTGGAAAGCATTTTGGCTTTGCAATTATTTTGCAAACTGAGGTCTTTTTTTTCCTTTTTTTTTTTTTTTTTCCTTTTTTTTTGTTTTTCTTCATCAGCATCAGCTCATGTTTGACTGCTATATTTTTCGAGCAATAATAATAGAAAAAATAATACGGAAAATTCCTCTCTTATATTTATACTCTAAATTTTCCAGAAAGGAGTGAAAAAAATGAACATGCATTTCTTTTGCCTTGTTGTTTTTTTTCCTTTCTGTACATGAAGTGCTAATGATTAGTTCTTAAATAAATGACTTGAAAAACATCTTGGCAAGTTTATAGCCAGGCCAAACATTGATTCACTTTCAGCAGAGAAGGAAGGAGAAAGACCAAAAGAAATAGCCATAGAAGGATTAAAAAAGAGCTGTACTATTGCAAAAGCAAACAAAGCAGTCAGAAAGAAGCAGCCCCTGCTGTCCAGTCAAAGCCTGAAGTATAAATAATACCTCTCACACAACAGAAGTCTGCTGCAGACAACTGCAGCAGGCACTGAGCAAAACAAAGCTCCTAAATGAGAACTGGAAAAAAACCATCTAGGTCTATCTGCTCTTGGAAAACAACCTGCTACTGACAAGGATGTCAACATCAGAAATCCCTCCTTTCTCCCCACTTTGAATATCTCCCAACAATTTTATTTTCAACTAGTGTTGACAGTGACCTGGTTGCTTAAGTCAATGGATCAGAAATAACTTTCACCATTACTTCAGGAGACTGACCTAGCAGAACAGTACTTAGTACCCTTTATACTTTTCAGTCTCCCTCATACTAACAGTTAAACATCTCTTCTGTGTCAACTGTGGGGAAGCCAGTTGCTGACAACCCATGTCAGCCACATGTCATTCTGTGGTGCAGCTGGTTTCTGGAGTTTTGCTTGTACCACTTGTAATGTAGGCTCAGCTATGGGAGATGACAGAACAAACAGATGTTTGGCTGCAAACATCGTCATATCCAAAAGAGCATCTTATTCATGCTTAGCATATGTTTGGAGCATCATATAAAGCACCAACACTCTCTACTGCAACCATGGGGACAGCATTTCATTTGACTTAGAAGCTGTGGCTTTACCACAATGGAGAAATTCTGATGTGAGCAGCGATGGACAACTTTTGTAAAAATTTTTTAGCACAGATCAAGGAGTTGAAGCCCATCATCAAAATACATTCATCTGTAGAGACAGAGACTTGATCAACCTGAGAACATAGGGGCCAAGTTCTACAAGAAACTTTGTCATCCTGAAGACACAAAATGTCTTTAGTTTCTGACTTACACAAGTGGGATCTATAACCCTGGGTTTGATATCAAGGTCATCCCTACAGAGCATAGAGAGTCAGAGTCCTGCTGAAATGGACAGTTTCCCATGTAATGGCCTCACAGAAGTCACATGGGACCCTTAGCCCCGGCACAAGAAGACTGAAGATCTGCCTCTTGTGTAAAACAGCAGAGTCAGGCCAGTTCCCCTGCATCCAGGTCTTTCTGCAGCTCAAGTCAGCACATTTAAGCTCTTGGCAGACAAAATGATCAGGCTTTGCTGATAACAAGAGCTGCTCTAGCACTGCTTTGGGACCAGGCACTCAAGTAGCTATTTATAGATGAGAGAAAAGCAGCAACAGGGAAAAGGAAGGAAAAAAATGGAACTGGATGAATGTGTGAGCAACGTTTTTCATTTTTTAATTATACATCTGCAAAGTGATCTCAGGAGCTAGCAACTCACATTCTGTTCTCCAAACATCTGATTTAATCAAGAAGTTTTAAGGACACTATAATCCTTTCATTCACAGTTGTGGATTAAGAATAAAGACTAAATTTATACATAACACTCTGGATCTTCAAAGCCCTCAGTGACAGCTTGTGCAGTGACCCTAGCTATAGTCTCTTGATGTAGGAAGCAAACATTGTTTGTTTTTAATGTTCAAGAATCACATGGAAATGGTCCTGCCCTCAAAACCAGCTCTCATACCTTGGGCCTCCAGACACTAGCAAGGACCCTGTGAAGAATTCAGAGTAAGGCCTGTGTTTCTTTAAACTGAAGTTGATGAAGCAAGCACACGGAGACTGACTTGGAGAGGAGAATGGTGAGGGAAGGGTTGAACTCTAGGGTACTTTTTTCTAGCTCTAGAGGCATCCAGTGGCTCCTGCCCATCTCCCGTCCCCCATACCTCTGCTACCCACTTGGGAACTGCAACATATTCACCCCACACCCTGACCAGTGCAGCACAAAAAGGAGCTATATGTCCAATGCTTACTCTGTTGTATGGGGATTAATTTGATCTTGCAGGCATCATGTTATCAACTGTTACATGATTTGCCAAAAAAAGACCCCAATAAAACAAAAAAAACCACAATGAAAAGAAAGAAAAAGTGCCATACTGACATACTGACCTGAGGCTGAAATCAGCCTCCCATCCCCCTCCACTTTAGATTCAAAAGGTGGCTCCTTCACAGCCAGTTTGAGCATCTCTATACTTCAATCCATTTCATGATATAGATGTTTACTGCTTATCACCTTCTCTGAGAAACTGGGCTGCTCTGAGGTGAACACCCTTTCATTTGCTCCTGTTGAACCTTCTTTGCTTGTCATCATCCCAGAGGGACAAAGCAGGAGAGGGAGAGAGAGAATGACTTCCAGAGTCTGAGATTGAACTTCCCCAGGACTTTCCACAGCAGTATTCCACTTGGCCCCAGATTCCAAGCACTCTGAGTATGACTGGTGTCCAGTACAACTGTCAGCAATGCAGGAATCATGGAAAACATAAGTCACATTTCCCCACCCCCCCATCACTGAAGGCTTTGCACTTGGAGATCTGGTCCGGTGTCACAGTATGTCCCCACCCCAGGGACGCATGTGACACTGGGACTCAGCTGTCTGCATGTCCTGACTGCGGTAGAAAGGGGACGGTAACTGCCTGCAGTGCCATGTGAGGTGCCAAGGACCATCTCCTCCAGCAGAGAAGGTTCAGCAGCTGTTCCCACTAGATGGCATCTCCGTTCCGCAAACATCTCAAGCTCCCGTGGCGTTATCTAACCCTCAGAATATCGTTCTAGTATTTAGCAGTTAAGGATGGGCAAATATTTCATTATCCTACATCAGTTTTTACTCCAGGATGCCACAAAAAAATATGCCACAGACTAGTGGCATTGGAGCATCTTCCTTTCAAATATCCCTTCCAAAACACTTTTACTGCTGCAAATGATCTGGTGACGCAGAGTTTCTGATCTCAGTACTTTGGCACATTTGCTTCCTGATTAGGTCAATCTTTTCAACGTTGAAAGCAAATTTTTGAGATTTGTCATGCTTCTGAGCTAATTGTCAGGTCAAACAGTAGCAAAACAAGGTACTCGCTAACACTGAAAAAATTCTGTCTATGGATTGTGTCATAACATACACAAGTCATATAGTTTGAGCTGTGACTTAGTGTCATGAACAAAATATCAGCTGTAACAGACCTCCCAGGTCTCCTGCACTACAGCCTTATCAGAACCTGTGCTGTCTGAAACTTGTAATAAATGTCCCAACTGATGCATCTGGAGCAACAAGGGTAGCTCATTGAAACTAGATCTCCAGCAATTGATTTGTTTGCTGCACCAGGAGGGTTAGAGAGACTTCCTTTAGTTAACTGGTTTGTCAAAGTACCTGCAGCTCTGCCATGACTGATAGACAGCACTATCCTGAAGCCAAAGGAATATGTTTTGGTAAACACTCTTAGGGAAACCAATGTACTGTGTGCTTGCCTCTCTCCTCTACCACATTATTTGTATACTTTGTGTACCAATGAGGTACAGCTGGACTAACAGAACAGAAGCTGGTCCAAAGAAACCTGAAGTAAATTCATTAAAATTACCTGTCAAGGTAGGATAACAGATATAGAAATAATTCCCCAGTGCTGCCACACAGGACTACTCTTCAATAACAGTTCTTCTCAGGAGAGTCAAGGGGTTCTGATGTTAAAGTGAGATAGGTATGGATATACACACACATATCCCATCCTATTCAATGGATTTTGGTGCAAGTCCTAAAAAATTCGCCCTGATTCCTTCCTTGGACACCTTCTAAGTAGGAGAATGAGCTTTCTGAACTTTTTTGGGGCAAATGCACTAGAAGAAACACCAGGCATCAGCCCAATAGCTGATGAAAGCAAGACAGATTTATATCTAAGGAGTTCATCTGTTTCTGCAGCACTTTTCTGGAATCACAGTAATTGGGAAAATGTGTCAAAGATTAAATTAGGTTAGTTTCCAGTGTAAAATTCCACTAAGGTGGATATGGTGATTACAAGTCAATATGTCATACCCATTGAGATTCACAGTATTTTTACAATATTCAAGTAAGACCTAGACAGACTAATTGCCCCTAGGACAAGCAATACCGCATCACAAGGGATAGTGCACATGCCATAGTAATGTAAATCAAACTAGAGTTTAAGCTATAAATTTCCTCATGACTATTGCATGGCTGGAAGGGCAAGGAAGCAATATAGATGTAAAAATACAACTTGGTGGTCACTTTTGGGTGGGCACAGGTTATAAACAATTGGACTGAAATAGCGGTTAAATGTCATTTAACATCATGGTATTTCCATTGATTTAAGGGCTGTGTACTATGCAAGAACCCTGGTACTCCCAGCCTCCTTGTTCTTGCAGTTCGTAATGAGAGTCACAACAAAATTATTGTGATAAGGAACAAATGCTATCCAAACCTCAGATGTCAGGTGATGAAACACTACAAGTGAGTTGCTGAAATATCAGGCTGGAAGCCTCAGGGCCTATGTTAAAGTTTCTCATGTGCCTCTGGTAGATCCTGTCCCCTCAGGCATCTCTTCATAGACCTACATGCTGTGGTTTCCATCAGCACTCAGGGCCCTAAGTTTGACTCTAACCTGAGGGGCACATCTCACACAAGTGAAGGTGTCCTCTTGCAGTTTCCTCAGGCATGAGGCACCCACATTTTCAAGTGCAGAGGGGACAAAGCTCACACAGCAACAAGTAATTTTCCAGTTGCAATCTCAACACAGGTATGGAGTATTCCTTCCCACAGACTCACATCCCTGGGAGGGGAGGAAGATTACTCCACCAGTCTAGTGCTAATGTTTTTCATTACTTCTACTGCCTACAGCAGGGATCCAATGGATTAGGTATGAAAAGAAAAATACTTCCATTGAGTTTACAACCTTGAGGAGCTGAGTTTGAAATCCTGGCAAATCTGCTCTCTGATAGTATATTGTTAGTATCATTGCTCAAAGAACATTTACTTTAAAAAAATTCTTTCTCCTGTGGAGATTTCTATTGTGATGTTAATACTGATTTGATACAGTTAAAAGCATAAGCACTTCTTCATTCATATGGATATTTCTTCTAAATAAACAATATGTCAGGAGATTTCAGGTATGTTCTTTTGTGGGAAAAAACTGTGCCCCAAGCCCACTGTAATTGGTTTGACTTTTTAACTTAGGTAGTCAATTTCTTAGAAAAATTAGAAGTATAATGAACAAAAATGTCACCATCTGTCTGAAACTGGCATACAGAGTGAAATGTTTAAAATATGCATATTATTCCCAAACATAATTTCTCATTTTGACCCAAAGATAAAGAAAAATTACTATGAAGCCAGTCTTATACGAGTCACAAAATCTACATGCTCAGAAGCTTTGAACCTTTTTAGATTCTTCTGGACATTTGCCAGCACATGCTGATGTCAATGCCAGCAGGAAAGCACTGCTGGTGGAGCAAGAAACAGATAAATCAGAAAAGGCAGAAGGAGAACATGGAGAGCTTAAAACTCTGAACTCTTAGTAAAGCACTGGTCCTTCCCCTGAAACACTTTCCCATACAAACAAGGTCTGTATACAGCCTGCTGTGGGATGATTTGTGTGGCCCACTATGCCCAAGCAAGCTGCAAAACTGAAGTGGAAATTCTGCAGTGAAATCATGACTGTAGTTAGGGAAGACAAACAAGTTCTAATCAAATAACAAAAAAGTAAATGCACTTCATAATTCTCCTGCCTTGCCTTCTCTTTTCAGTGCAATAGGCTTTGTGCTTTACCTTTTTTTTAACTCTTCTTTTGGTTACAGCCTAGCTGAAATAATAAACCTCTGTGTGAGAAAGCATTGGTAGGATTTTATGTCCTGTCTCCAGCGGCACAACATGTTGCCAAAGTTATAAAACATTATGTGGGAACTTTTGGATTCAGTGAAGTCTATGGCCAATTTCCTGTTAATTCTTAGGATCAGCCTTGATTTCTTCAACATGCCAGAGCTTCATATCTCTGTCTCTAAAGGCCATTTCTAACAATAATGCTTTAGAAAACTGTTTCAAGATGTGACTTCATTAGGAGGAACCATCAGCATTCCTAGTGTGAGACATGTGGGGATCAATTGTACCATGAGAAGTCATACTCAGCTTTGCCACTTGTCACCACTGTATGTTCTGACCAATCCTATGATTTTGTCACCTCTGCTGAAGTTACAAACAGCAAACAAGTAACTTCAGGACCATCTGGAATGTCTTGATTCCATGGGGGCACTGCTTTCATTCTCTCCCTCTGTTTACTTCCACATTCTGAATTTAGAGAAAAATACATATACAGAAAGAAAGAAAAAAAATTAAATTAATTAATATTTTCTCACTCCAATTCCTTCCCACACACAAATCCAACAATGAATTAGAGACAACACTGGGAGTCTCAAGAACTGTAGCACTCATATATGGCATTTGATAATCACACTGATTTTATGTTTTATAAATGAAGAAAGTATGGAAGAGAGATAACTTACCAAAGAACACAGGGCAAGTAAGCAGCAGGACTGAGACTAGGACACACAGCATTTCCCATCTACTCAGTTGTCCTGGCAATGTATTGGAAAACCCACTGAGCTCCAAATACCTTCAGAACCCAAAGATGATTTGGGATGGTTATTATAAGTTATCACTGCATGAATATTTTCATTCTGACAACAAGTCTTCAGTCACTCATAACTCTTTAGTGCTTCATCCTTTGAGTTCATTTTTTCATGTCTCTGTTCCTGATTTCTATCACAGTGGTCAAGTTTTGTGTCAGTGTACATCTGTAATCCATTGGGAATTTTGTCACACATTAAAAACTGAGTAGACATAACACTTGAGGCTATGGTCTAGTGGTTAGGGAGATGTTGGAATGAAGGTTGGACTTGATGATCCTAGAGGTCCTCTCCAACCATAATTCCATGATTCTGCGATTCACGATTTGCAAATCAAGTCTTTGAACTCTTGCTAGAAGTGAGGAAGCTGAGAGATGTCCCAGCTAGCAGGTGGGAAGTGTTGTTTGGCACACAAGGTTACTGCAGACACCTCTAGTCTGCCCTGATGACATCCCATTGTATGGGCTGAATGGCCTATGAACTCAAGGCATCACTGTGGGCCTGACAGTCTGGCCCACGTGGCAAAGAATGAATAGTAAGAAGACGTGATCAGGCCCATAAGCATTTTTAATTCAGTAGTCTATCTAAATCTGCACAAAGTAGGTCTTTGCTGCTGCTTAGAGCTGAAGCTAAGTCCTGACACGAGAGAACTGTGTCTTTATGATCAGCTGCTTCCCTCACACTGACTTGATTTGCTGCTTTGCTGCCAAGATGCTGAATTGTTTTAATCAGACATATAACAGAGACTATGGATATCTTCCCAGAGCACTCTGGGCTTCTCCTGCCCTAGAGCAATCACCTACAATCACAGCAGTCAGGCACCTTAGAAGCAGAACTGGGAGTACATGACTTTTCTTCGGCAGTTTGTTAAGGGAATAAGGGAGCAAGGGATGGAGGACAGAGCAGGACTGCACAGTCCAGAAGGAAGCAGCAGAGGAAGAGAAGATACACTCCTGCCATTTTCCTGGACAGAAATTTTGCGGGTTGAGAAGAGCAAAGGAGCATGAGCTCTGGATTCAAAGCCAGTTCAAGCCGTCTACAACTGCAACAAATCTCTGCTAGCAAGTGAGGGAGTGGCAGCAGCTCCCAGAGCTTATCTGAACCCAGTATGAATCAGGAGAGTCATGCTGGCTTCTGTCCAGGCTGCAAAACATCACAATCTGTCTCCAAAATGGGTTCCGCAGAACTGGGGCTTTGCACCGCACTGGGGGTGGTTAGCATTTCTTTCACCTTTTCACATTACTGATGTGCCTGTATGTGGCCACTTAAGGTAGAGTTTAAACAGAAACGATCATACTAGAAAGCAAGCAGGCTTTCCTTCAGATTTTTTCAGGGGACATGCAAAGAAGGTTAGCTCAGGAAGATTATTGCAAGCCTTCACTACTCACAATATCATTCTCCTTCTCATTTGTTCTTCAGGTCCTAAAATCTCTCTCTCCTGTCTTCTTTTCTCATCAATCCTTTGAGAAACTCCATCTCTCCTCTGCAATATGTTTAATATTACTCAGGACAGATCTATGAATCCAGCAGAAAGGCCTGCTGTTTCCCTCCACTTCCATGTTTGATTTAAAATCATAGCTGCTCTAAAAGGTGATTCTTAGCTAAAGCGTGAGCAATGCTGAGCCTCAGGTTGCTAATCATGAAATAGAAATGTCCATTCAGGTATGTGGTGGAAATAACAGAGTTCACCATTGCCTTTTCACTGTCATGCAGAGACTTTTAATCTCAGGTTCCTGGTTTAAATTCTCACCTCAGCAAAAGATAAACAAAAATCACAAAATTAATTAGCAAGGATATCTTTGAAGTTGGTTTTCAAGATGTCCAGATTATTTCTACATTATTTTATTTCCAAAAAAGGAATTGAAAACAATTAAGTATGGAGAAAAAAAAAACCCAAACAAAATAACCCCAGTTTACAGAAGGGAATTCACACACAGGACTTAGTTATGAACACAAAGGATTGGCTCTGTTAAAAATCAGATTTGATCCCTAGATTAATAGAGTAAAAAACACTTTTACATGCACAACTCCTGAAGGGTGCAACCATATACAGACTCTGAGAATGGGAGTTGTAGGGTACTAAGAGTCTTCATTGTTCGGCGGACTGAAATAGGTTTGGCAAGATGAGTCTTACAGACTTTGCATAGCTTCTGGGGGTGAAAGAGGGTGTCCTGATTTGAGTGAGAACAGAACTAATTCTGTTCAGTAATTTTACTTTTCAGCTCAGTTCTTCTAATTAACTGCACTTTCTGAAGTTAGCATCCTGTTTTCACAGGCAGTGTCTGCTTCTGGCACCCCATATTCAGAGTTAGTACCAAGGATTGGGGTGCAGACCAAGGCCACTGCTGGATCTTGTGTACCACGTTGGGGGGTGCAGAAAGTGAAAGGCTGCACCTTCAGGGAGGATCTGTCAGGACAGGTGACCTTAAACTGACCAACAAAGTATTCCATCCCATATACATCATATTTGGTATAAAGCTCAGGGATCACGAGGGTCTCATCCCTCTTGGCTCACTTTGCCAGCTTTGTTTGGCTTGGCTCAGGTCCTCTTCCAGTTTCTTCCTCAGAGCATCCAAGGAGGCCTCTATCCTTTCTGCTTTTGAACCCGATCTGTGTGTTCCTGAATCTGGTACCAGAATCCAGCTCCTGAACACAGCTGCCATCTGCTTCTGGGCCCAGTCTGGGACTCCCCAGGGGCCTGCTCCATAGCATCAGTGGTGACGGTGATGTAATTACCATCAGGGGGTTGGGTTTGATACTGTTTTTTTATCTATTTGTATATATTCCATTTTTATTATTATTATTTTCATTTTAATTAAAGCTGTTGTAGTTTCCTTTTCTGATCGCTAAGTCTCTCTCCTTTATTCCCTTTCTCTTCCCCTTTGGGGAAGGGAGTTAAGAGAGAGCATCTGGTCTGGGAGGCTGCCCCGACCCTAAATGGTGACAGAGGGGAAATCATAAGCAACGGGAGAGAAGACAAGTCAAAACTCATCAGTTATACAAGAACACCGGAAAGGTATTTCACTGGCAGAACAATCACCTGTTGTGGTGGTTGACCTTGTACAACTGCCAGCTGCCCACCCAGCCACTCTCCCACTCCTCCTTCTGCTCTGCCCTTGTGCTGCAGGATTGCTTCTCACACCCCTTTTAACTCACCTCCTCTCTCACACAATGGCTACACCATGTTTTTTACTCTTCCTTAAACATGTTTTCAAAGAAATGCCACCAGCTCAGCTGGTGGGCTCAGCTTTGGACAGTGGTGGGTCCATTTTGAAGACACCTGGAACTCTCTGTGTCCAGCACTGGGCAGCCCTGGCCTCTTCTCACAGAGGCAACCCCTGCAGCACCCCTCTCCATCAAAGTCTTGTCAGGTAAAGCCATACACCTGTAAACTCTGCAAATGTTGGAAACAACAAGCAAAAGTTAAATGGGTCTCCAATATTGGCTCTGATGGATCTAACTCTTTTCTTCCATATATGTCTTGTATCATATATCTCTCAAAGTCCCCTTTCAGAGAAACACTTCCTTTACCTCGACCCATTCTGCTAACTGGAGCTCTAGTGTACTTATCCCAGCACCCTTGCCCAATGTCAGGGTGCAGTACATCACCCTCCAACAGCCAACCAAGAAGCAGGCTTAGCATTAAGCAGATGAATATTTGGATTGCTGTGCTTTTCAGGGTGTGTTTGTGCACATTCACATGCTGTCTTCAAGAAAGCCTAGAGTTTCTAAACCCCAGGGGTGATAAGACCTACAACTGGGTGTTACTCTGTGCTATGAAATGGAAGAGATTGCTAGAGATGACAGCAAGTTCAACCACATAATAGATGCTACAGTGAAATTGCTACTCAGATTGCTGCCTTACAATCTGGTCCTGTGTTCAAGTAAAATGAATATAGAGTTCATTTTAAGGGCAAATACTCTCATCAAGCAAGCAATGTACAATAAAGCAAAAAGAGGAAGGGCAATCAAGAGTAATTTTCCATCATGTTCAGCAATCCGATCTACTGAGAAGTATTGACTCAATGTACATTGTACATGGTCATGGCCAAGTCCCAGGGGATTAAGTTACCCTGCACAACCTGCTATAGATGGATCATTGATCAGACAATCAAGGATGATTAACTAGATTTCTTATGAGCATGTTGCTCTTAGTTCAGATGTTAAAATGAAAACCATGCATCATGAAACAATAGGCTACAGTCATGTATGGCAAAAATACAGTCAGAAGAATGTGCTTGGAGAGGGGCAGCTGTCTGTGGAACACACTGGATTTCAGATTCTTGTTGGTGTTTGGCAGCCTTTTCCAGTGCAACAGAATTCAAGACCTGCCTCTGTCTGAAAAAGAAAGTGGGATCAGAATGGTGGGAGAAGAAATACGTGACTTGTCCAAAGGCCACCCAGTTTCTTGGTTGTGTTGGGTCAAGCTTGCAGCCTCTGCTGGTAGGTTCTCTCCTGCCAGTCCCCCCTGTGTTCTGACTCCTGTGCTTAGAAAGGGGGCAAGATGGATGGGTTATATTATTATTGAACTGCAATTTCAGTGAAGTGTGACTTTCTGTTAACATCATATAAATTGCCAAGATCTAAGCTAGATAGCTCCAAAATAACTCAGGAACTAAATTCTCACACTGGACCAGAAGGCTTGGATGTAATGTAAAAGAATTTAGGAGGAAACGAGGTGATTCCCTAGACAACAGATCTGGATTTGAACAGCTTAAGGAAGCTCAGGATTGCAACTGTTTCCTTACTTTTTTATTTCTGGCAAGTTCCAAGAAATAAAAAAAAATCATTTTGGGTAGAGGGAAAACTTAGCAGAACTATTTAAGGAAATATGCATAATCATCTGAAAATTAACACAATTAAATTCAATTGAAGGCTTCCATGGTTGTTATCTTTCATTGGCTACATTTCAAATTTGCCAGTTCTCCCTGTGGAGAGTGTGGTTTTTTTTCTTCTCTCATTCTCTGTATGAAAAAGACTAAGCTGACAAATCTAAACAACACTTTAGTAAAAGAAAATTCCAAAGTTAAGCTAGGAACATACTACTCTTCCACAAGCCCCAGAATATAACTCCTGTGATTGCTGTTGTGAGAAATGAAACAGTGGTTTCTCTAACATATCTTGTTTTCTGTATACAGGTAACCCTATTTTCTATAAAAGCTGGGCCCACTGTCTCCCATTACCCTGGAAAACAGTTACCACTCCTGGAAAAATAAAGATAAGGCCACAAATGGGGATCTTGACACAGAAATTTATAGATGCCAGGAAAAAGAATTAAAAATTCAGTATTTTAGCTGACTACAAATACAAGGAGGGGGGAAGCATCAGAAAACCTTGCCTGTCAACTTCTTAAAATAAGATTTTAAGTAGCAGCTGAGTAAGGAGGTGTTACAATCAACGTTGTCCTAAAACTCAGTGTCTCTTCTACCCCCAACCCACACACAGGGAAAGCCCCAGTTTGTTTGAAATAAAAACTGAGCCCTTCAGCCTGTGTCTGACAGAGCTCCCAGGGTAATGTCTCAGTCTCACAACCTTGGGCTAGCTTGGACATTGCTATGTGGTGCTCCTTTACATGGTTCGTGGGACAAAGGGGACCAGAGCTCTCAGGGCAGTAAGGAATAGACCTAGTATCACCTCCAGTTTCAGGGCTAGGAAGTACACCTGCACAAATCACAGCTGAGCACAAACATGTCTCAAAAGATAAGCTATACTATACATCCATACTATAGTATCTTGACTATCTGTGTCTAAAAACATTCCTTCTCTGGTCATTAAACAGGTAGAAATGCCTTTAGAGTGAGATTCATTTCATCTGTTTTTCATTTAAAGATGGGAAGAAATCCCACTGGAAATGCTGGCTCTTCCTCACTAAAGAAGCTCAGATAATAGCCTTACATGAGATGTCTACCTTGCGATTGGGCAAGATAAATGCCTCTGACAATTACAATCTTAAGAAGCCTTACAGAATCTCTTCTGTTTTGGGATCCTCAGGTGTAATTAAAATCATTCCCTGTGGTTGTGGGAACAAACCCGTTATTCTGCAGAGAAAAGACACTCAAGATGCACAGTTAATGGATGTTTGTAAACCACTCACATACCATGGCCAAATCAATTAAGTGCATAAGCCCTTGCACTGACAATGCAGATTTTCATTAAGGACTTATTTAAACAAGAAGAGCCATGTGAAATCAAATATAGGGTGAAGAACAGATGATACATAAAGAAACTATTTGCGTATAGACAAATCTTCAGTTTTCTTATATTTCCAAACATTTAAAAGATGGTTATATTATAAATCCTAATTTCTTGCATTTCCTGGGGACTATGAACACATTTGCTACCAGTTTTCAGGAAAAAAATGTGAAGGCACCTGAGTCAATTTCAAACTTGAGTCTATGTTCACTTAGTGTTCAGCTGTGAAGCGTCAGCTTCTTAGAATAGCCAGAGGGAAAGTCAAAAGTAGTTGAAGTCTATGGCTATATTCCTGCTGACCTTAGGTCACCTGGACTATGGGTTGTTTCCATCAGTGTCATAATTACTTGCCAACCTTCAAGTCCCTTCTGTGAAGGGGCTGGATTTTTTAGTTGTGTGACTGATTTGTGTAATCAAAACAGTGTAAAGAAGCAAGACATTATCATAGTGCTGGCTCAGAGCTTCTGTGGGTGTGCAAGATGTAAGGCAGGTGCAAAGGGTTATGACTCATCTAAACTCACAGTCTTCTGGGGACTCCAGAACATGGCAGAGGCTCAGATTTATCCAGGGCACAGGCTTTAGCCTCAGTGCAAATGTATAGATTTTCACAAGATATTCTAGGATGGACAGGCCTCAAACCTGCATGCTACAAACTCAGAAAGTAACTTTTTTGGCTTGAGCAGACAGCTGAAATATAAATTAATTTTTTTACTTCCTAAACAGAAAGACCACGGCATGATTGAGCAATTTTCTTTAAAGCAGTCTGAATCACCCAGAGAAATATGGTACTGTGGAAGAACAGCACAGTACACAGCACCGCAAGAAGATAACATGCGGAGACACAGCTTTTATTGAAAAACTACAACCTGCTGCAGCAAGCTGCAATGACAGAAAATGGAGAGATCTTCTCTTACATCGCTCACAACAAGTGCTGTGTAGAGATGACCGATTTTTCCCTTTCAAGGCTGAGCACCTTAAGAGGACAACACTATTAACCACTTCACAAGTGGCAGTACATTAAGTAAAGATGACTGAAGGCTTTGTGAAGGGTAGGACTCATCAAGTAAAACATCTTGTAGAAACAGCTAACCTAAACTGACTGTTGCTGCAGTCAGTGGGGTGGGATTGACAGAAGCTTGTACTGGCAGAAAGACACTTGACTTATTTCCCTAAAAGTCAAGTTGTTATACTATACAGAGGGTCTAGGTGAGAGGGGATGCCAAGTTCAATGAATGTGGCATATTTTCTGTGAACTCTGTTCAGTCCTTTAGAAATTATGCTCCCTTTTTTAGATGAGGGTAGTGGGATGTAGCTTGAATTTATATATCAGATAGATAGATAGGTGTATAGATAAAGATAAGTATTGAATAAATAAGATGAGACAAAAATATATTACTTTTTACCTGCTTGATTTAATCCAGGCACAGAAGCAACCAAGAGGGAGAAAACATCACACCCTCCTGTAGCATTGCTGAGCAAAACCAAGCCCCAAGTGCTCTTTCAGACAGAAAGCTAGAAGAAAATTGGACATGTTTTCTCTGAAGCATCTGCATTGCTGGTACTGGAAAATGTTCATGATTTCTAACAGTTACTATTGTGCACAGTTTGGCCAAATACAATACCTGAAATACAAATCAGCCCAAGTAAACAGATACTGGACTGAACTCTCAGACTGGCTTATCCCAGGAAGCCAAAGGATAAGATGAACGTCAGAGAAAAATTGATAAAGGAAAGGTGAAACTGAGTCTTTAACACAAGGTTTGCACAGGGGTTGTATGACACAGCCTCTAAACAGGGATTAGAGAGGGCTTAAGGAATCCATGAACTTGATGCTTTGTGTCTGCCCAGCTGCAAATTTCACCCTACGCAGACTGGCGGTTATAAAGGGGATAGTGTCTCACCTGAGATTGTTGATTCAAGTGCTGCAGTAATTTAGCATTTCATACACACTGTCAAAAAATTTTGTATATCTACTAGCTCTGTTCAAACCAAGGAAAGAAAGCAATAAATGTATTATCAAGTTGATACTGAAGTGATTTGATTTCCCTTGTGTGACTTAGCATTCAGTTTTTGGAGAAGTTTAGTCATACATATATGGATTTAATGGATACAACCCTTGTGCTGACAACCTTCTTAAATCATTATGGAAGTGTACATACTTGTCTAACTACTGCAGTCAGCTACAGCTACACAAGAGCATTCATCTCCCCAGAGCTGTTTTCACTGTATTTGTATAAAACATATATCCATATGTAGCAACAAAAAACATTAATGATTTATAAAGAACTATCATTAGGGTGTAACTAAACTTAGTAGGCTAAACTAACTCAAGCAAACATTCAAGGACAACATATCAATTCAGAAGGGTAAAGGTTACATCACTGTTTCATTCCCCAGCATTCAAATAGTCTTTTCTTCCTGCCGTCTTCATTACTGAGTCTGTTTTTTCCAGTCTTTGTACAACTTCCTGTGCCATCTGAGTAGCTCCTGGTGTACCCTGAAATTATTTTTAGAGTTCCTTCATTCTTTCTTATGTCTAGGTATTCCAGAAAGCCATGCAAAGTGCTTTTATTCATGAAGAGGGGTGAGAAAGTCTAAAAACATCAATTAAACCAAATCCAAACCTACAATTTCACCACAGGCAAGAAGCAAAGGCAGAAAAAACAGACCCTAGAGAGCAGAGGATGCCCCAATCTTACAGTAGCACCAATTCAGTCATATTACTTCCCTGAGACAATCAGTCAAACCCTCAATTATGACATGTAAATATGCATCTTGATGTGTAGCACTAATGCAGTTGACTTTTGAAGTATTAGCCGACAGTTCTCAATGTTAAAAACACCTTCCCGCAGATTACTATAGCGTCTTTTGCTGATGTTTTGAAATTTGGTATATCTAAACATCAGAGTGTTTTTTTCCCTGCATAGTCCATATTTTTTCATGGTTTTCAAACACCCTTCTATTTTGTTTACAATACTCTTTCTTTTGGAGAAATATGTTGCTTTGCTGTACTCTTATATTTTACTGTGGCATGCTACTCAATCTTTATTTCAAGGCAAACAGGTATGGATATTGATATTATTATTTGTCTGCCAAGAAGCCATTTAACTAGAGCCAAAACCATAAACAAGATCAGCTGAGAACTATGATATATCACACAAACTTCTTCTTCATGGATATTTCCAAGTTTGATGTGGTGCCAAGCAACTGGGAATTTAGACCAGGTGGACAGATGGGCTCTTCTTAGGAACTATGCACAGATTTTAATTGTATAGCTAGATCTATGTTCTTCAGTCATCCTCAAGGCCTTCATGTTTTCACTCTGACAACAGTCAAAAGAAAGCCCGTAAGTTCTTCAAGCCAAGATGCACAGCTGTGGGGAGATCTGGGGTTGAGCAGGGCTTGCAGCCTGGTTTTAGATGTTTTGAGGCATAGATATCTCAGAAATTAAACCCAAACTTCCTCAACTGTAATATAAGTATAGTCCCAATGAATCATATAGGACATACAACAAAGTTCATTCTGACTCTCAGTGGCAAACACACAGAGCCAGAAACTGCCTTGTTCTTGCAAGCAAAGCCCCTCTCTTTCCCTCTGTCTCTTTAAACTCTCCACACAGCTGTGAACAGCTAGGTGAGAAGGAGGATGGGCAGCACACGTGTGTTGGCACTATCCAGAGCAAGCATGCTCTCCCTGGGGAAGCAGAGCCAGCTGAGCTCGGGTTAGAGCAATCCCCAGGCTGCTGCAACCAGACACAAATCCTTCATAATTGGCTTCCTGGCAACCCCAGCCCCAGCAGACCTCGGCTGGAGCAAAGACTCTGACCCCAAATGCCCTGTAATTCCCAAAGTATTTCTGCATCTGAAAAGTTTCAGGTCTCATTTTCCACCTTTAACCCTTTCTTGCAGAAGGAATTGCTGTCCAGGACAGAATAGTGTATTTGCTATCCAAAAAGCTGTTATTTCTTTCAAATAGCACTACAGAGGAACCCTATAGTCTGTTGTGATCAATGAAATTCATGCCACCCATACTGTGACAGAATCAAACATGAGAAAACAATCAACCAAAATCTGAAGGTTGATGGAACTTGTGAACACTATTTGGTTTTCCTGGTTTAATACTGGAGACAGAACTAGGAGCAGAGCAGTGCGAGAAAGAGTGTTAAGAGATGAAAATGAACTAGTTCCAACCTCCGTGACAGATAACAGCTATGCTCAGTAAACATTTCAGATAAATGAGGGAATGAAAGCAAACCAAATATTGCAGCAACATGAGCTCTTCTTTCCTCAGTAAGGGATGCTTAGCGTTTTTCTGCCAAGCCCACAGGCTTCTCAGCGGCATGTAGTGTGATTCTCCTTGTTCATTCATGTGGACAAGCAATGATTATTGACAATTAGCATCTCTCTTGATGAAGGCAAATTAAGTGCTGTGAAAAACCCAAATGCCATGCTAAAAAAAAAAAAAAAAGAGGGAAGAAAGGAAAGACAGTGCACACTGGCTAAGCTAACATGTATGTCATTTAAGCATTTTGTAATTGGAAAGCTACCTGGGTTTTGCTTTCTGACTTATTCAATAAAACTCTATTAAATGAGGCTCCAGGTGAAATACAGTAGTAATTAACACAATGTCCCACTGTGACAAACCGTGGTACTGTAGGGAGGTAGGAAATTAGTAGGTAACAGCCACATTCACAACACTAATATCCAAGTTCAAAATAGGATTTCTCTGATTTATAGACACGGTGCTCCAAAGGAAACCAGTCAGTAGCCCATACCTTTAGCTACTTTGCAGTCATCTCCCATTCACGTAAAACAAATTCACAAAGTATTATGGCTATGTTGCCAGCACTTCTGTATTACACTCATCATCATGGTTTCTGAGCAGCTTTCTGATTTTAGGTCAAATGTTAGGATGAGACATGCAGAGAGGAAGAAAGAGCAAAGGGAGCCAGCTGGGCTTGAAAGCAAAGAGAGAGCCATGGCAGCCAGCCCAACCACTCAGTCCTCTTTGGTGATGACACCAGTTGGGCTCCACTTACAAGGTCACAGAAGCTGAAATGTAGAGGGGATGGAGGCAGAGGGAATGCATCCACACGTTTCTCATTCATCAGGAGGATGACATGGCATATATCCGAAGCCATAGGACAGGTACCTTCCAAAGCAGTTTCTTCAAATGCAGATCCTGATAGGAAGAGCGAGCATGCAGATACTCAGCAGGGCCCTGGCATCCCCTTCTGCTGGGTGTGGTTGGCCAAGCAAGTCCTCCTGCTGTACTGGGACCTCAGAGAAGCAGCAGCCCCTCTCCTAGAAATATGTGAATACCACTGCAGAGTATCAGGAGATGGAGATGATCCATAAAAGATCACAGATCAGTATCTGACACTACACCCTGGTCAGAAAGCTGTGTTAGATGTTATTCCTGCCCTCAGTTCAGGAGTCCATGTGCAGACCTTCTCCAGACCTTTGCTACATTGTCTTATTTGATGAAAGCTGAACATCTCTGCAGCCCACAGGTGAGGAAGATTACCTAGTCCTTCTGGGTGAACTTATCTCACCCCCAATAAGCAGTCTAGACACCAGACAGAATTATAAAAGACATCCAGAAATTCAGGACATAAAGATTGGAGCTAGCAGCAAACAAGTGGTGAGAAAGTCCCACATATGCAAAGCCAAGTGCATCATGCAAGCTGCTTAATGGCCCTCCCTGATGGGTCATACCATCCAGGAGTGCTCACACACACAGCAGCTGCATCTCAGCTGAAGCAGTAAACTAACAGACAACAGATTAAAGTGAAGCCTGAGCCTTACCAATTGTCTTATATCTGCTATTTCCCAGAACTGCCAGCAGAATAAGGTTTTGAAACAAGATTACCAGTCATATACATTCTGGTGACTAAATCTGTTCTGAAATCTTCCTTCTCCAGCATGGAACAGATCACCAACTGCAGCTGTGCAAGTCTGGCTTGTCTATTCCTTGTATGCATGGTCCAGACATAACAGCAGGTTAGGAGGTTTGCTGGGCTAAAGTTTGTGGCCAAAGTGTACAATGTAGACACATTTGTGAATTTTCACCTTCATCAAATCCTCATTAGAAACCATGAGAAGGACATTTTATGCACAGTAGAAGTTAAGGCATGAAAGGTCCTACAGAAACATAACCTATACAAACCAGGAAGCCAGCACTGCCTGAAAGTTCAAATGGACACACTGGTTATCTAGGGCATGTTCAATTCATAAAAACACTTACAAGAAAAAAAACCTATGTGCCTCAAACCAGCAGAAATGCTCTTGTGGATGGACTCTGACCTTGGACGGAAAATTGGCTGACTATATGTGTTCCCAGCAGTGAAGGGACATAGGTATCAGCTTGCTGGCAGTGAAAAACAATGTCCTGTACCATAAACACCGCAGGGAGAACAAGCTGCCCAGTTTCCACAGAGTCACTGCACTCTCTGCAGGACGAATCTGCCTATCAAAATAGCTGCATCCCCCCAGTGTGGTAACAGTCGAGAAAATTATGCTGTAGGATGGTTAGCTTCACAGAGCATGCTTCATTATGTACTCCCAGAAAAGTATGGCCCATGCAAGTGGAAGAAGGGACAGGCATCAGGCACCAGTGCCCCCCTGTTCCTGTCCTCAGGCACCATCTTCTCTGTAATCCTGCTCTCCAGAGGGAGGAGTTCTGCTGGACGAAGTACTTCAAAAGTGTAGACACAGCTCTGTCACAGGGCACTGCTGGGCAGATGCCACTGAGATCAGAGGGCAAGATGAGATGCATCAACCTCCAGTCAAGGTCTCAGCCTCTGGAGGCTCCTGAAACATATTAATGGGAAACAAGCTAAAAAATAAATCAGAAAATGTGCAAGTGTTAGCAGAGCAAGAGTCCTTGAACTCCATTCCCCTCACACTAAATGCCTCTTTCCCCCCAGCCAAGCCTTTCTGTCCCTTCTTTTCCCCCTGGACTCTATCCAGCTCTTTCTGCCCAGTCTGCCCTCAGCTAGTCCAGGCAGCTGTGGCACGACCTTCAGAGTTGGCCACATTTGCCCTCATTTTCTATAGGTGAGAGGGTAGGTAGGTGCGTTTCTCAATCCCTGCTTCTCCAGATTCTTCGGTGTTCACACAGGCTTGCAAGGGCCAAGGTCAATTCTAGCAACCAGCACTCATGCTTCCAGCTCACAGTTGCAAGCACCAGTGGCTACAGACATGCGATGTGATTCATGTGCTGGGTGACCCACCAGACCTTCTCCCTCTCTGCATGTCTCAGTATGCTGGTGTTATGCTAAACAATTGGAATGATCAAATGGAGCAGGACAAACTCACTGTGGATATCAAGTATGTTTGCTCTTGGGTCCTGGAGCAGAGGTAATGGTGGATAAAATCATTCCTCTCTCCTACAGATTACTTTATAGAGCTCTCAGCATGAGAAAAGGATCAAAGAAACACCCCAGAAGTGCTTGATTATTTGGCATGCAGTCTTTAAATTTATTTCTTGTTTTGTTTTAGCTTTATATCCAATAATAAAAATAATAATTAAAAAAAGGCAGAATCAGTGTGAAAAATACTATGCTGAGTCAGAAAATGGATTCTATTTTAGTCAGGAAAAAAGATCTTACTATATCTAATTAAATATAGTGATGACCATTATCAATCCAGTGTGAAAAACCACCAGTTTCTGCTACGGATGTGGGGGTTCGTGCCCAAATTTAATTCACAGAGAAATAATTTTTTCCTTACTTATTCATAACAATTGAGGAACAGCTGCTGCCAAATAGAGAAAAAATGCACCCCTTTAGACTTGTTCATTTGGGGTTTTCTGAACACAGAGGATAGTCTTACTACTAAAAGGTGAGCTAAGGTCTTCACAAATGGGAGTCCTTGCTAACCATGATTCTCAACATTTCTGAGAAAATTAGTGTCAGGTATCTAGGCAAATTCTTGCAGAACAAAATCCTGTTCTTTAGTTAGACTAAGTCTGTGTGGTGTTCATCGACAGCAGAAGCTTATATAAGTTTATATAGCTTAGATCTGATGTGCTGGGCCATATGGTACTATCCTTTTATAAAGAGAGGTCTTCACTAAAATGAAATTCTGTCTCAAAACTGATGGCATGTATTTTGCAGATTTCCGTACAGTAGCTGATGTTGCTGGGAAGCTTAAAATGCCACCTTTAGCACACTGGAAAATAACAGCAGGTGTGTTGGGGAGTGTTCGTTGTACCTAATTATAGGGACCTATCCTTGCTGTTTGGTCATCTTGGGACAGCCTGAAGTTACCGGAGAAAGGCAGACTTCTCTCAGGGTGATCCAGAGTGACTAAGTTTTGTTTTGACTTGGATTTGCTCCACAAAATAACCTCTCTCACTTTCCAAAAGACAACAGACTTTCAAAAGATAACCAACTTCCAAAATTAATCCCCCTCACTTCTTTGACTGGGCTTACTTGCTTCAGGGAAAGCTTTCAAACATGAGTGTCTAGCAATATTCCACCACCTATAGCTGGGCATGAAAATATTTCTTCTTCCTTTGAGAAGTGTGTGCATATTCAAGTCTCATTCTGCAGCAGAGTACAACTAGGCTTCTCCAAGTCTTTCAGGAAAGAGAAGAGAGAGCAGGTTCTCAGAAGGGTCAGCTGATCAGTGGCTGTGGGATGCAGAATAACTAGAGTCAACCTTCTCTACTGTGTGTGCTCTGGAGTAGACACTATGCTTCCCAGGTGACAGCCTGAGCTCTTCCTTTGGGATATTTTGGAGTGAGGAGATGTATCTTTCTCTTGGTGTCCTCCCTTTTACCTCTTGTCTTCTATATGTCAGATTCCTTTTTGGACTGCAGATACATAGGTTGATGAACACGTGTGATTTCTAAAAGCAGTGCATGCCTGAAAATGTCCCAGTTTTTCACACATTTGACAAAACCACTTCCAAAATCTGAAATACTCCAACCTGCTCAATTCTTACATCAATATTTAAAAATTCAAGTCAGAATGTCCCACTTTTCAGAGGTAGTGAAGAACCAAAAATTCAGGCCAAGTAAGGTACCTAAAATTCTTCATCTGAACACATCTAGGAAACTGAAGTCTGGTAGTACACTTAATTCTCTTGGAAGAAAAAGGATGTTAAAATGTTGTTAAACACAAGAAATCACCAGGTACAGCAAACCATTGTAGAGACTAATTTGCTAAATAAGAGGTCTCTTGGCTTATAAAAACAACAGCTTTAAAAGATAATGACTGTTTCTATTCAGCTCACATCAAGGTATTTTATACAATTTTACATCTCAAGACATTTAATACAATTTTTATTATGGCAGTATAGTGTTAATGTCATTAGCTTCATCTATTCCTACTTGCTATTCAAACCCCCTAGCTGACAGCTTAAACCCCTATGAGTGGGAAAATCTATGAAGCTTTATATATGAAATGTCTAATAATCATGTCTACAGAGAGAGACAATAAATAGCATTTTGATGGAGAGTAAAAGAAGATTTTGAAGAGACAGGCTTATGAAATGAGTGGGAGTGGAGGCTCACAATCATATTTGATTCTTCTGAGGTTATGACTGTGCATTCATTCCTACTTTCAAAGCAGCAGGAATAGTACTGCAGACTGTAACCACTTCACTAATGGAAAATGCTGAGCAAGGTTTTGATGACCATAATGGAACTAGTATAATATGTTAACACGTCATCAGTCTGTCATTTAAAATGAGCAGAACAGTCATAAGTGATAAGGTTAAAATGAGGCCACATCATTACATTATTTTTCCATAGGGAGTAAGCGTAAGCTATTCTGATATCATAAAAAGATAAACCAAAAACATCTCTCCACCTCATATCCAAGCTGCTCAATAGATTTATTAAGGTGCCAAAACAGTTCCTGGTAGTGAACTGATAAACAATAATCTTCCATGCATCCTGATTAAAAGGTGAATCAATTAGTCTTCCTTAATGGGATTCTGCTTTACAACAAAACCACAGCTGGTTTATTTCAAAATAAGTGAACACAGAGCCTGAAAAACACTCTGGGCAGAATGAAATGCTTGCTGCCACACATTTTTTTAATCCCATATCTACTTCATGGAATTAGAAAAGCAAAATGTACTGATACAAGCAAATTCTAAGTCCTTGAAATAGATGATTATTTGCATCACTAGAAAGTGTATTCCTACCATAGGAGACGTGCTGCACTCTTATAAGATAGCTAATCAAGCTTCTGGGGAACAGTTACTCATTAAAAATACCCATTCCAAACCATTAGGATCTGGACCCATTTCCTTATTATCCAGTGAAGCCTGTTCAGTACATTCAGACAAAAAGATTCAAATAAAGATACTACCTTTCTCTAAGTTTTATGCTGCTATTCATGCTGGGAGTCACACAGTCTTGCTGTGCTGGTTCTCAGATTTGGATCAGTAAGATAGCTCCCTTCCTCCCTGTGGTACTATTGCACACCATAGCTAGGCTGAATTTTGGTGGTTTTTTGCATCCTCTCGCAGACTGCTTTCCACTAGCTTACTCTTTTTTGGCTATATTCTGTGTAAATACAGTGTACATTTTCCTAAAGTTTTCTTCACACTTACTTCTGCTGCTGCACAGCTGAGAAGGCCATGTGCCCTTTGGGATGGGCCTTCACTAATGTAGACATATATGTTATTTCTACCCTATATGTACCATATATATGCCCTATCATTACCCAAGTTTATACCAAATGCTCTTTCACATGACTTAACTCTTTCATGTGAGGTTATTGACACCATGTCCAAAAATAAACAATTTTCAACCTGCACCTCCATACATGTCTATATGTGCATTTGATTTCATATAGAGAAGTTTGCGTTAGAGCCACCATTGAGAGAAGGGAACATGCGAAAGGTTCAATCTGCCTTTAGACTCACTGACAGATGACTCTAGAGTTGGATGGTTTTCTCTTCTGTTAGTGCCTTGCCCCTCCACCCACCCTCACCATTCTCTATGCTGAGTCACTGCCCACTGCAGCAGGATACCAGTGTGATTAACAGTAGCTTGCCCTCTAATATGACAAGGGGTCTTTTTGGGCAGAACAAGCCAAAGGAGGGCCAGAATGGGGAGAAGATGCTACAGATGCTACAAATCAGATATCTTTTTAACACCCTTGCAATAGTTTCTCAGAAGATGACACGTAGAGACTTTCTTGATGATAAATTTATTAGCACTGGAGAAGTAGTCAGTTACCGTAGTCACAGCTAGCCCACAAACACTTCTGCAGACATCGACACCCTTTCCCCACATGTTGGTAAGCTTCATACTAGAAAGTCAAGTCTAGGTAGACCTTTTCCAAAACACTTTGACTTTCACTTCTCTGTGGACTTCTTATGTGAAATTTATGATGTTTTATGACATAGGATGTGAAATTTAAAATCATATCTTGATTTTAAGTTCCATATTTGATTATTTTGTCTTGTACTTGGATACATATTGAAGATGTCCAGGTCATCCTGTTGGTGTTTTCTGTGCAGTGAGGTACAAACTAACGCCACTTGGTTCTTTTTATCTAACTTGTTCAAAGCCATGCACTACTGCACAGAACTAACACTGTGGGTAGCTATAAGCCCACATATCTATTTGTGTTTCTTTTGATGATTAACACAATTAAACCAGAAAGGAATTAAAATACAGAATGATTTGCTCTTGAAGACAGAGGCACCCACTGATGGAGTGCTTCCTAAATAAAAAAAAATATAAGTGGATTAGAAAAGAACATAAAATTAGGGGCAACACAGCTAAAATTTTAATTACTAGGGATGAAATGACATTACCACATCAATATTGGAGTGTTACATGAATAGACCAGAAATGGCACTGGAGGCTGTAGCTGTAGTTATGTATTCAGATCAGATACTAGATGTGCACACAGAAACAGCCCTCCCAAGTCCAAAATAGGGAGTTCAACACATGCTTTCTCAGCTCAGTGAGTTGGTTCTTCTCCTTTGCCAGGTGGAATAGACTGAAACAAAGGAAGAACTTCTTTCTTCTTAACCTGCCTGTGGCCTAGGATGGCTCCAGGGTAGGGGCTGGAAGTCTGGATCTCTGAGGTTATGGAAAGCACACAAAACTGTTGCTTCCTGGCTTAGTTTATCACCCATGAGCAATGGCATCATGGCATCACACCCTTTTCTATCACTTCCAACAATGGTCATGACTCTGCTTTGTTCTCACAACAAAAAGCACTTGGATTTACCATTCAGAGCCCAGAGAGAAGCATCTTTTGATAGCGCTGGTTGAGACATTTATGCCCGAGGTTTGCAAAATATCTTTCTACTAAACTTTTCTAATGAATACATTGGGTTGTGGGTGGTCTTTGTCATGACAGACATGAATGTTGTCCTCCTGCACAGCAATCTGCATTTGCAGTGTAAGGAGCCACAGTGCCTCTCCCAGGCTGAGGGATTTTGCAGGAGTGGCCAAAAGCATGGGGCTTTGGAGTTCCCACCCACTGCACTCCCCCTTTCTCAGGGGTAATGTCTGACTGCCAGTGCCTTTTCACAGTGAGCATGGCAGTTTCCCCGATTTCACTGTGCTCTTATTACTATAGAAAAGATTCACCTGCAATAAGGACAGGGAGGGTCACACATGCCATTGATGAAGACTAGTAGCTACAGTATGATATTCAATGGCGTAGAGATGGGCATTCCTCTTCTTACTGCTCCTTGCCCAGGTCCATTCCTTTGGTGTATAAACTTGTTTTGTACAACACCTACATAGCTGGATCTGACTTCAAGGCCTAGATACAACCTGCACAATTGGCATTTCCTCTGCTATACAGTATGCTCTCATAGAAGAAAGGTTTCTACTGTGCATGGATTTTTACAGAAGCCACCTTCCATGGCATATGTTGTAAGTACTGTTTTACTTATCTCTGGGAGAAATATAACCTTTCTGATATGTGCTCATTAGCTTCATTATACAAATATTTGTTATATGCACAAAAGATAAAACTTTGACATCTGAGTCACAGAGACCACGCATGACATCTTATTCTTCTTTTTGTGACAGCCAACCTTTTGAGAAAACAATGCCTTTTGTGACAAGTTCTTGCAAACATTGGGCCTGAGAAACCCCAACATATGCTTTATTCAGGCTAGCCGTTAACTTTGAAACTAAATAATTGGCCCTCACTTCTCCTCTGGTGGAGCTGCAATCAACACACACACAGCACAAGAGAGGGCAGGGAGAGTGCTGTATGTTAGGATTAGTCTGAATCTGGTGCAATACAGAAACATGTCAGGATTGTGTAAAATTACACTTCATTCCTCTAAAATGGACTTTCTAACACTGCTAGTCACTCTTACCAGAATGTCTGTCCCTAGGAACTCCCAAAGTCACACAAGGAAGCAGAGGAGAGAGTCAAGCTGAGTGATTCTTCCCAGTAAGTTATTTTAGAACAAATGAACTTTGGAGAATAATGTACTTCCATACTCCCACCTGCCAGCAGGCACTCATGAGTCATGGGTAGAAATAAAAAAACTAAAGAATCAAACCTAGGTTGGAAGGTTACTAGAGCAATTTCTAGCATTTATAAGCTATATAAGATAACATCATAGATTTCTGAAAGATTTTATTCTCAACAGGTGAAGACTCACCAAAGCATACGATAGGAGTCCCTTTCATCATATACACTTAAACACAATTTAGGAATTTAGCTATGAGGGCGTGAGAAAGGTAGCCTAATTGCAAGAGGTGTTCGGGTTGCTTGACATGGGGTTGGTTCAAAACTTTTGCTACAAAAATGACCATAAGGCTATTTTAAACCCTTGTTTCAATGACAACTCACACCTCCATTTGAAACTACAATTACAGATGTAATGAAGTCTCTGTACGTTTCACCCAGCTTTCTAGACGTGCCACAGAAAAAATATTAGCACCAAAATTACAATGTGACTACAATTTCTTTCACCAGATCTATTAATACACCTCATGAAAATTACAGTCAGTCTTTACAGTTTGGTTTTCACTAGCACTCCTTTAACTTCAATGACTGATTAACCTTTCTGGAGAAAAACAGCCCTCTTTTAAGATGTAACACTCTCCCCCCTAAAGTGAGATCAAATCCCTTCAACACTCCCACTCACATTGCTCTTCAGAAGAATCAGGGAAGAGAGGAGAAAATATATTTTAAAAACATGCCCAGACATTTCTTAAACAAGGTAAGGTGACATAAAAAGCCAAGTCTTACAAAAATACTTTGCATATCACCTTTAATAACAGCTTTCTCCTTTGTGTGTGTTTCCCATTCAGATCTATTCTTTTGAGAGCAGGAATGGAAACACTGGTCTTCTGTCTTGCTAGATGCCCACTCAGAAGTGCCAAGGTCCATGATAGGGAGGGTCACTGTGCCTAAATCCCCTCCAGAACAGCAGCCCAGAGCAAAACAGAGAGAGGCAGAGTTGAGGTTGAAATAGAAATGAAGGTAGGAGTCCTGAGGCCCACATGGAGAAAGGAATTGGAACAAGGGACTCAGCATGGGGGAATGCCCCATTGTCCAGGAGACCTCTAGGAAGCAGAGCTGAGGAGCACCTATCACAAGGCACCACTTCTATATTGTGAGCAATTAGGTATAATGACAACACTAGTTACAGCTGCTCTTGGGTGGGTGCACCGGCAATATGGGTTAAAAACCAGTACCTCCTCTATTTCTGATTCTTAACTGGGAAGCTGACTGGTTACTGTCTCTGGAGTTCTTGCTGTCTCTCAGACAGAAGCCCAACAAAAAAGAGAAGGATGCAGTACATAGCATGAATTCTTGCTGATATCAGCATATTAAAACTGCAATACAATATTACGAAGCTGGCAGTCACAGACTGCAGCTACTGAACAAAGTAGGTCAACAGGTAATACAATCTGGAATGGGACATCAACCTTTAATACAAGTTTGCCTTCAAAGGCACAGCATCCCCATTACCATCCACATTACTCTACAACAGCCAAAGGCCACCACTTCAGGTTTCCATCTCTAGTATAAATGTCATTTCAGTTGTAAGCATTCATTTAAGCCCCTTCTAATCACAACGAGGCAAATTTCCTGCTCAGTTAGTGGTCCTGCACCACTCTGACATGCATGACACTTTATGATGCTGAAGGTGACTTAAGGTCCCCACATGGAGACTGGGCCCTCCAGAGCTGCACAGTTCTGAGAAAGGGGAAACTACTGCCCTCTCCTCTGCTGTCTGCAGCCAGTGTTCCTCTGCCATGGAGATGTTCCTCCTCCTCACACTCCTTCCCCTCTGTCCACAACAGGCAGGACCAAAAGCCTTGGCTTTCCCCTCTAGCTCTCACACAGCAACACTCTAATGACATGGTGCCTGACACCAGGGACTAACAGCTTGGTAGGGATGGCACTCAGTTTGCCCAGCTCTAGGCCCACAGGAGTGTCTGAAAGAAATAATCACCAGAGGAAGACTTGCAAAAAGCCTTTTCAATGTTTCAAATGAGATACAGAGTGAAAACGATAAAAAATGTAATTTCATATTCATACAGGGAAGGGAAGTAATATTAAAAAAAAAATTTGTAATTTTAATGCCTTGTTCCAGATTTTTAGACAATTAGATCAGTAAGATATTTTATATAGCCCCTAAATATTAACTTGAGCACCAACTACCCATTAAAAAGAAGCAAAGCAAAAGTAAGCAGAAGCCTTTCCTCGGGTATTGCTCAGCGTGCTCTCGCTGTTGTCCTGACAACCAGCCAGCTCTTGGCTCTTTGGCAGTTGCTGCGGATGCAACAACTTTTAGATTTCTCATTATAATGTTATTATTGCTATAAGACACACACAAAAAAGCTGAAGGAACAGTTGTGTCAAATTTAGCCAATGCTCCTAGGTAAGGAACACTTAGAAAGTCTGACTTTTAAATAGCTTCTAATGACTGGGGCACAGCCTAATTTTAGAGCACTGTCAATCAGCAAAAACGTCTGTAGGTGCTTTGATTCCTCGATGGTGAGAACCCTGTAATTACCTAGACAGTCAGACTCTGAAATGTGAACACCCCATCTGGATTTCTGAGCCTGAGTCACATTCTTTTCTTCTGAGGCTAATCCCCTTTATTTTCTGAGGATGTAGGCTAATATTTGTGCTAGTGATCACAGTGGCTACATTTACTTGTTTTTCAGAGCTTAAACATTTCTTTGTGATCTAATGTCTTGATCATAACAATCCTGTCCCAAGAATCCAGATGAAGAGTTCTATAATCCTGTGAGACTTGAACTAAAATGAAAGCCTAGATTTTTGCAAAGTACTTATATACTTAAATTTAGTCTTCACTCATTCCTTTCCCCATTAACAAGCTTTTCTATTAAATTAGAAATCCGGCCATCATCATCTTCTAGCCCTCTAGGAAACCAGTTATTTTAAATGTTTATCCCAGGTGGAAATGTTTCCTGTAATACACGTATTAATCTAAATATAGTCTGAAAACAGTCCAAAACAATACTGCTTGCATTTCTTTTACTCTCTCCCAGCCCCCACTACTACCTCCCACCCATCCATGAGAAAGGGTGAACTAGTAATTGAAACACTTCTGGAACATGCTATGCTCCCAATTGTTCTGTTGTAAAGCTGGAGCCGTTCCATCCATTTACCATTTTAGATAATTCCACATTTATATCTTTGCACAAGAACACTTTTTGGTTTTCTGTATGCTTCTATCCAGCTCTGTCCAAATATACTCGAAAGCACAGTCCCTTCATCAGTCTAACACATTACCAGATAATGATTTACAATGTGCATTATAGACTCTTGGCCAGAAAAAGCAGACATGAATCAGCTGTGACAGCATGTCTTCTGCTAGCACGCAATCATCCACAGACCACTGGCACAGCCAGTGAGTGGCTGCCGTTTACATCTTCGCAGGGTTTAAAGTTATGTTTATGGAGAAGGTTTCATTTCATTCTCACTCTCTCCTAAGTAACCCAGTTACCCACACAGTCCATGTTCATTAGCATGCAAGCAAACATATCCTGTCATTCTTCCTGCTCCTATTTATATTCATTACAATATTAACAGCTGTACTGTTTATCAAATAGAAACTTTCATGGATCATGCAACAGAAAAGACAGATGAAATGATCATTTAAATGTAACTTTTAAACTTGATTGTTACACACTTGATTTAGAACCTAATGGGTTTATTAATAGAGCAATACGAACAAGACCAAAAATACAGTCTTTTCAATGCCTTTCAAAACCTCAGAAAAACTGTCTTTGTAACCCGCCCATCCAAATATATTATCCATCAAAACACCACGCTATCAAAAGGCTCTTGGCCAAGAAACACAGAGGATGAAAAATAATCTTCTGGTGAGTTTTAGTTAGGCAGATACTGCAATGAGAGTACACTTCAGTCTGCAATCTGTCACTCATATGAAGTCAGTTATTTTGTAGGACAGTAGGAAGAATTGCAGAGGGAAGAAGTGTGCTCAATAGCTATCCAAATCGATATACAGCTTCTCCAGTATTACCACTGCACTCTGATGACCCACAGACTGATTACAGCCTCTTTGCACCTTCTGTATATACCACGTTTGGGACCACAGGATCCACATACTCATGGTTCTTAGGGATGGTTCTCTAACTCTCTGGGACGTGGGATCCCATCATAAAGCCAAAAGAGGAAACCAATCTCAAAGCAATAATTGCAAGTATCATCATAACAAGGTTAGACCAAAGAAGAGAAATGTCTTTGTTCACGTGTTAATGAAACAAATACATTGCGCTGTAAATTCGCATGCCGCTATCTAAACTTATCATGGTCAAGAAGGCATCAGGTATCCTGATACCCAGACAGAACTGCACCCTCACTGGCTTCTAGGCAAACAAAACCTGCGAATGAAATACTGGACAGACATTTTGTTAGATATATATTTTAATTATCTGCTACAAAAATGCTGCCCTGATAGTAAAATGAAGCGATAGTTATTCTTGTTGGCAGTCCATTTTTTGACTTAGTACAATACATTAAGAATGAACACATTAAATTAAAGCTTAACTTCCCAGTGCATTATAAAATGATAGAAGATATTATTTTCTGGTGATGTTCATGTTCACTACCACAATGGAATACTAGTGAGACGTACTTTCCTACTCAAAAATATAAACACTATAAGGGCTCCATGAGGAACTATTTCCAGGCTCCTCACTGAACAGAAACCACTAGTGAACAGACCTTGTCTCACCTGTCCAGATGATGGTGTAACCTGAGGACAAAGACTTTGTTTCTGTTCTTTTGTACCACTGCCTCAGCACCTGGGCAGGAGGCTGACTGCTTTTGTGCATCCCCATCTAGCACAGCATGCTGCAGATCCTTTCCCAAAGCGCTCCTATGGGCACACCCAACTCACCCTCAGTTTTCTTCACTGGCATCCCATTGAACTGTTGGTCAAATTAAAAATCTTGGTCCCTTTTGTAAAGCTGATCAGTCATCTTCATTCAGCATCTCAAAGTTGGCTTGTAATGCACAGCTGAATTTTTCTATTATCAATTATGTTTCCTCAACTCAATGGCATTTGCTTCATAAGTATGAGGATATGGCATATTTCTTCCACCTGCCATTCATGACTATGTGCAGAGAGTAACACAGACCTTCAAAAACTGTTTAACAATTTGCTACCAAAATACTACATCAAGAAGACAGTTGAAATGAACCAAGGAAAATGTCTGAATACTGTGGTAGTGATGGCTAATAAAAGCAAAAAGATATAGTAAGAAAAAGAAAGGGATGAAACTTTAGGTTCAAATAGTTCAAATAAACCTTCTTCTGAAGTGCAAACAACCAAATCTGTTAAGCACATACTTCCTTTAAAGTTTATAACTTCAAGCATAACCTTAAAGTTAGACAGAAATTTAATTACTTTGCTCAGACAGAACCCTTGAGAGCTGTTCACCCAAATGTGAAGTGTAAAACTGAGTTTAATAGACACATTTTCAGGCTCTCTTAATTGTCACTGCCATAATTCAGTTTTCCCTTAATAACATGCAATGACATTTCCACATCAACCATGCATCCTACAGCTTTCAAGAAAAGCAGAGACTATCAACAAAACACATTAAAAATCGCTGTCCTATTCAAAACAAGGTGTAGTTTGCAGAGAGAGTTATTATTATTACCACTATCATCATCATAATCATAGTTATTTTTACCAACTAGACAGCAGATAATCAGAAGAAAAAACTTTCAGGCATAAATTCTCCTTCCCTCAAACTAACATTTCCAATGCAAGGACAGAGGCATTGCAATTCATTACAGAAGAAACACTGGGCAGTGACAGGACTGTCTTGGAAAAATCAAGGCCACCTGCAAAGACAACACAAAGTAAAATGCCAGGAGAGACAAAGGAGCTGGGCAACATGCTGCCCCTGTCTCTGGCTGTTGAAGAAGCTACATCCTGCAGCTAGCATAAATGCAGCAAGTAGGGTGTTCATCAACTTTGCTCAGCTTTTGGGGGTAGAGGGTATGAAAGCAGTCCTACTTTGCAGTAATTTGATGAATGACCAAATCACAGTTATTTGTAACCATGTCTTGACCTCCATCCCCCTGTTTCCCCCAGCCAGCACCAAGCCCAGGGGAGACTTGAAATGATCCTGAGCACAGGCTGAATGAGGGAGAGACATTACAGCAAGCATCCAGATGTGTGGATGAAGATGGGGCTGTAGACCCCTGGCATGCATCAGGATGCAGTGTGATGGGGCACCAGTCACTTCATCCCTGTCAGGCACATCTCCCCGGCACCGTACAGCCTTCCCACAACCATACCAAGTAAGTCAGTACCAGGGCAGTCCCTGGTTTGTTTACCCTGCCACCCCCCTACACCCACCAGCTAGTCCTACACACATAGGATTTTGCAGCTGCAGCTTTTCCTGCCAGTGCAGACTGTGATGTGCATATTGGTTGTTATATTCAAGTCCTCAAAAAGCTCAGTTATCACAGCTTATTGAATGTTAGCCTTGTTCTCTATCACTTTCTCCACGTTTGTCCCCAGAAGGCAGAATATATGGAGGAATACTAAGAATATGTAATAGAGATAAAAGTATAATGTTCAAAAAAATGCCCCTTATAAATTGATCCCCCTCTGTATAGTCTCCATCATTTATTGTTATGCATTTGTCTGTTAGTAATAGTTAATATCCAGTGCAGAATTCCCTTGTGTCTTAAATTTTTCCCTTCTTTTTCAGTGAGAGATCCTAAGGTTCATAAAATCAGAGCTCTCTATAACTAACTACTGCACGAGCACAAACATCTGTACTGCTTTGTTTGCTGCCCAATTCTCCCCAACAAAGCAATGATCACTAAGGTAAAGCAACAGAGAGACTATAAATACTGTACACATGTGTGTGTTCATCTATGTACACATGAGGTGATGGGAACTGTGCTCAGCTTTTTCTCTGGAGATGTACAAAGAGAGAATTTCAGGACTTTGACAAAGTCGTGCTTCTTTGCATGGTTTTAACAGAACCCCAAGACCATTCACATATATCATCAGCTCAGACTTTAGATGACTTGCTTCTTTGCTATCTCTGAATGCTGTGATTCCTGCTTTGCTTGGCACAACTTCTGTGAGATTCTTTCAGTCAGCCCAGTTGATACAGCTGATCCCTTTTTGGACCACTTCTGCTTGAGGATGCTAAGTGCATATGTGGTTTCTGAAGTTTGGACAAAATCTCTCTGGTTTGTTCTAGCATTCTGTCTCACTGAGGTTATAAACACCTTTGTAGTCTCTTCATTGATGCAAGGAAATAGCCACCTGCAAAAAAAAAAAATAATCCTCTCACATATGAAAGAACTGTGACTACCAAGCTCAGAGGATGTTTCCTGCTTCTTTTGTGCATACTTACTTCTCTTTTGGATAGTATGTTTGTCACAACCACTTCTAGTGTCCCTAAACAAGAATAAAATAACCCATTTCTATTTCAGAGTTTTCTATTTCAGTGTTTGCAGTATTCTAGCTGCTTGAAGTGATAGGGACATACACTGGGTAACTACAGTCTTTATACATATGCACAGGAGTACAGTTAAACTGAATGATTAAAACATATGCTGGTGACTTAATCACATGAAAAAAAAATCCTTCTCCAGCTCCACTGAAGTCAAGGGAGACACCAGCTCATCATTCCTCATGGGCATCCTAGGACATACCACATTACACATTTGAAAGTCTCCACTGTTGTGAAATGATACTGAACATCAGTTGAGGATCTCTCACTGGCTGTCCCAGTCCTGCACAGAATAAGACATAAATGACTGTCATTCAAATCAAGGAGCCACAAAAGATATTTAGACATCAGGAAGTTCAAGTTAAGCCAAGGCCTCATACACTTGCTGTAGTATTTGTAAAGATTCTGGCCAGTATCTACAGTCAAGTCTATGCCTTGTGTGATCTTCTGCAGAAAAGCTATTCAAACAAATCACAAACTGGCATATTTTGCACTACTCTCTCCAGCTGACAAGGATGAAATATAATTTGCACTGATTAATCTGAAGTGATGGAAGCCTGAAGTTAACTTCACACTGTAGTGTTTTGTTTCTAACCCACACATTAGCTACTGACAACTATATTCAGACTTCTCCTTTTAGACACCTAAGTGTAGCATTGCAGCACCTAAAATTTAGGCTTTTTAGTCCACCAGGGTGATTCAGACATCTAAATTAGATGCTTATGCAATTCTGGAAAAACAGAAGGTCAGGTGCTTCTAAAAGTCGTCAGAGGGCGGTTCAGTAAACTTTGATAGCGCAGAGTTTGTGCTTTCCTGTAAGATAATTCAATGGCCTCATGGGGTAAGCCTTGCAATTAAAAATGCTGAGTTCTCTTTTGGCCTGTTGCATGGAGGAAGCAGATGCCCTTTATTAGTTATATTATCAAACAGTTTAATTGTCAGAAGAGGACAATGGGTCTGCCAGACCCCTCAGCCTGAGTCCAGGACTCCCACTGACATACAAGCGTGTTTCCTTCAAGAAGGACAAGGGCTGCTCATCCTTTGTTGCTAGTGGTAGGGGCTGCAGTCCTATATCATGCAATCTGTCAGTCAGGGTATCCAGTGAACTTCAATCCTGGGTATACTGGATATATGGAGTTTGATGACCAGGACATTGCATTTGCAAGAGGCATTTCACCTGCTTTTTGCACTTGCTGATTGAGCACCAAGCACCAAGCCCACACTCACCAGCTGCCTTAGATTCCCTTCCACTGACTTCATGGAGCACACTCCAGGAGTCTGCCGACACTGGTGAAACCTGGTGGATATAAACCCTTTCTTTCTTCAGCTTCAATTGGTGTTCCTACTTTCTATGCCAGTTTGAGGAAAACACAATTATTTGTCTGTTATAGTCAAAGTATAACATTTTGACCTGGTTCTGATTATCACCAGACCTTGTCTGCTGCATACATCCTCAGCTCTGGATTGCCCAGGGTCTCAGTAAGGCTATCCAACTCTTTTTATCAAGACCCATGCTTAGCTTTATAAACAAATTTCAGTCTCATCAACTCCAGTGCTGCAAGTGCTTAACTAATGGAAATGGAGATAAACACATGCTTAAATCCTTCGCTAAATTAGTGTCCCAGAGAGGAAGAGGATTAAGACTTACGTTCATTGAGTGCCTGTGATTTTAAACTGTCGTAGGTTCTACTGAACTTTCTCATTAGAAAGCACAGCAGGTCATTCACTTTGAAGAGCACTGTTTATTTCATTTCTTTCTGTCAGAATGAAGTTTTATATTTTCAGTTAGTCCATGAAATTGAACTTTTATATGGACTCTACACAGCTTTCTCCATTGATGAAATCATCAGCTTTCCATTTGCTTCAGGGGTAAATAAACCACTAAACACCAACATGGAGTGAAATTTTGGAAATTAGGAGCCTTCTCAGGCCTCAGCAGAGGCAGCTTGTCTTCACGCTCTTGGCCATTTACTCGGAAGTGGAGTGCAATATCCTGAGTTGTCCAAGGTGTTTCAGAACTACAGCACTGAGCATAATTGGAATGCTTAAAATGCCTACTTAGACATTCCTAATTGAATATGCAAATTGAAAAACCTACATTAACATCTCAGAAATGTGTGATTCTGTACCCACTAGTGTTTATTTGCAGTTTGAACAGTTTGTTTCTGGAAGAAGAAGAAAAAAAGCTTTCAAGCTTGTCCATTAAATTATTCTACCAGCTGTCACCTTATTAAAAAGTCTGCAGTTATTAATAAAACTACTTTAAACCGCTCACCAGAAATTGCAAATTTAAGAAAAAGCTCCCTTCCCCCAAGGCTTCCTTGGAAAGGTTCTCAGATTCACTGACAACCTCAAATACGTATCTCGTATCCTGCCAATATTCCTGCATGCAGTACAGCAGAACTTAACAAAAATATGAATGCAGATTTTCTGCTCTGAAGGTAAGAGGAAACAGGATGGATTTTTTCTGTGATAAAAACTGCCAAAATACAGTACAGACGAAAGCTGAAACTCTAAGTAGACATTTGTGGTTTTGTATATTTATAAACAAATGGTGTAAATAGAGAAATAAACCTGGAAGATATAGAGCACACGGTTTATAGGAGATGGGGGAAAAACGAAAGATAATTATAAAGCAGAATATGTAACACTCTCTTGTGCACCACAGAGCAAAATATCAAGAGTTATCTGAAAACATAATTTTAGGTCAACAGGAGTCAAGAAAGTAAGAATTTATTACCAGCCTCCATCATCACAGTTCCTCAGCTGAAGACTGAAACTTCTGATGCAAAAAAAAAAATAATTACAGTAGTAATCCCCTTTCATATATAGCCAAACAAAAATAAACTCAGAAGTAAATTCTGATGCTAAACTCATCAATTCTGCACCACACAAATAAAGATTAATTGTGACATCAGGTTAATAAGTTGATAGAATTGAAGGGATTAGGCTGTTGTCAAAGCCCTGCTTGAGTGGCTTTTGCTAACTGTATCTGAAGCTTATTAGGTTGCTATCTAGAGCTCATCCAGCACAGTTTATGTCCATTTGTTCTGAGCAGGAAAAAAAACCATGAAACTACTGCTGGATTTAAGCCATGGCTATTTCAAATGTGGGGCAAATGAAGTAAACACCAAACTGATACCCAGAATATATGTGGTTGTGAAAGCCTGTAACTGGGGAAAGGAGACAAACTTTCACTTCATAGCACTGCTATCAGCAAGGAGGGGGAAAAGCTGCTACGTTTCTCCCATTTCTGAATTGAGAAAGCAGATCACTGTGATCACAGTCACTGTGATTATCTCAAATTTGCTTGCAGGCAGAAAGAAAGAAGAAGAGGAGAGAGCTAGCACATCTAAGGTTTTTTGAAATGCCTCTGTGATTTTTGCCAGTGAAGAGAAAAATTACTTACCTCATCAAAAATGAGCAGATAAATCCTGTCTATGTGGAAATACAAGCAGTTAGTAGTTCAATCACCAGCAGGTAGGCTAGTCAGACTTTTTGCTCCTGTGTGTTTTGCACTAAACATTGACAAATTTTTATTTGTTTGGTTGGCTTTTTTCAGCATCTTGGTCATTCTTTACTTCTTACTAAGCCCCTCAGGAAGTTCAAATTGTATTCATCTGGCACTGAGAAGGATAAACAGTGTTTTTAATTTTGTAAAAGTTGAAGTATTCTTGTTCCAGCTGATCAGCCTTCTGTAATGGTGTTTCTGTAAAGAAAAGCAACACCACCAGACTGGCATCAAAAAGGGATCTTCCATGTGAATAACCAAAAAGTAACAAAGACATTACCTCCCACAAGGATTATCTCTGTCTTTCCATTTTGGAACCGCCCCCAGACTTGTCACCCATCTACTTGGATGTCCAAGAGAACAATCCCACTATCCTCTTTCAGCCTTATGTCAATTCAACTTCTTTGCTCTCTATTGAGTCAAATCAATTCCCATCAAAACTCACAGTGTAGTGCTCTCAAATCGTAGCCCATCTCATCATTCCAATTGATTTCAGTGCTTCTAGAAAACGTGAGTGTTCTGTGGTACCCTAATTTCAGTACACTTACAAAAGGCCAAATCTGACCTTTCCTGAGATTCCTACTGACTGTCATAGGAACATTGACAGGCAGGTGGAATAACACTCCTTTTTCTCACATTCAATCCTGAGAATTATAACATTTGCAGTAAGTATTTAAGAGTAACCACAAGGCTTGGAAAAGAATTAAAATTAATACACATCTATATTTTTATAGTAATTATGATATTAAAAATGTCTCATGGGTAGGATCACCAGCACGTTCAGGCTCTACCTCAACCAACAAGCTTCATTCAGTCGCATGTTCAGTCCTGGGGAATTTTAAAAATACTCATCGTTTACATTTTTGGATGTTGCAAATTCTTATCTTGATATAGTGGAAATGATTGAGATTAATTAATTCCACTTTCTTTACATGGCAATTCTTCTTGTTTGTCTCTAAGCGCTTCCTTCACTTTTAAATAGATTGTCTGATAAATGTACAGAGTGATGTCTGACAACCATTAAGCAGTAATCGCTCATTTGCAGCATAGATCAACAACATTCAAATTTAGTCAAATCAGAGGGTGAAAAAGCTGCCAAGAAAATGTGACAATAAAAGAACAAAGAGGAAAAAAAAAAAGCTAATCAGTTTTGCAGAGAACCACAGTGTGAGATGCCTTCTTCACATGACTTTGTCATGGGCCTGAATACCCCAGAAAGCCTGACAGCCAACATCAGTCAGGACCCCCACCCACAGGCCCAGGAACGCCATTCCATCTAAGCCTGGAGAAATCAGTGTCTGCCCCAGCAATGCCATAGTGGGTCCTTAAAACAGACATTGTATCTTGTCCACCACTCCATCTCTGGCATTGTCCCCTGGATGAACACTGGGCTCACATAACTGCCTAGTCTCTAGCCCTCACCCTGGCTGTGGCCCTGACCCCATCTCCTTACTGGATGCCCAGGATGGACTCTGACCCTGGTTTGTCCCCTCACTGCATAAGGAGTGGTCAATGGACCCTGTTGTTCCTTGGTTCTGCCTACTGATCTCAGACCCTGCAGTACAGAGCCTTTTGGTCAAGGCATGGCTGTCACTGGGATCACTTAGGCTCTTCAGGAGCAGTCAGCCCTTGCTGAGCCCTGATAAATTTTCTGGACTTGAATGAAGTAACTCTGAGCTGCATATCTTCCTGGAACAGTTGAGGTAATCTTTTTGACTAAATTAAAAGTAATTGAGATAACTTCTTTGTTTCTTTTTCCCAGATAGGCTTTTACAACATTCTGAAACACAGCAGCAGCATCAGGATGTTTTCCTCACTTCTTTTTACGTTGCTCAGCATCTTGTTTGTAGCAACGGGCTGAAGTCTGGGTATGATGTCTGTAGCAATTAATTCTTCCAGTTGTGTAATATATGGATTGAAGCTCACATAAAAACTACAATAATAATGAAAATCGAAACTGAAAAAAAAAAAGAGAAAGATCCTCTTAAAAGTCTTTACAAAATAATGCATCTGGGGAGTTGTTTCCAAAACCAAAAGCTTCTGTGTCTCCAGAACTTCCCAGAATAAATTTACCAACTACCTCTCCTTGTTCTCCAGTTATCTTGCTCTTTCAATCTCCCTCAATGTCTCCTTCACATTTGCATCCCCTCTCCAGCACAGACACCTTGTAGGTCTCTACAGTCCACAGCCCAGAGTAAGGAGGTATTGCTCACATTCACAGTGAGTCCCAAAGCAGGATGGGTTGCCACAAAACACTGTGAAGATGCAGAAAGGAGACTGTTATGCCTTGCTTGCTGTCCTGTAGTGTTTCCTTGTAATCCATGTTAACAGCAGCACCTTAAAGTGTGAAACAATTTAGGCATTTGTTTGCTGATCTGTTTTTATCACTAACCTTGATTCCATAAAGCCTACAGAAGTAAATGGAATTCTGGGACTACTGTGACTTTACTCTAAAATGTTTATGTAACACACCTATATTTTTATTTTAATGTCACTACCAGAAACATCTTACACGGTGATCTCACAGTTCTATTACAGGCAAAAATCAGAATATTACAATTAAGGCTGTTGGCCTACAAACTCTTAAAAGAACATATAACTTTACTTACGTGTACTATATACTTTGCTAGAAGATAAGATTATAAAGAAATATGTGAATCAAAGAAAACTTTCTGTTTTCCTATTAAGCATTTTGAGTGACACAGAATCTGTCACTGTGAAAACCTGAAATTATTATGCTTTCAATAGAGTAATAGAGTAATTGGACTTTTTACTACATTCACAGTATCATTTTCAAAATGACAAATATAAAATTGGGCTTTCAAACTTGCATACGTGAGGTTTTCAAAAATACTAGTGTGATTTAAGAATATCACTAAATTCAGAATGTATTTCCTAATGAAGAAGTGTAATTTGCTTAGCTCTCATGGCTCATCAAAGTTATTAGAAAATGTTACCAGACTGATATGACATGGACAAGGTTTATCAATTTCTTTTTTTTAAGGATGTTTTACTCTTCATTGTCTTTTTGTGGCAACATGAAGCTAAGGAGTAAAACTATATATATCAAAGCTGAAATTCTATCAGTTATTACAAATCCAACAGAACAGGTACAAGATAAAGAACATTCAAAACTTACAGTTTTAAATTTTGTGTAAAAACTCAGATATATATGTTAAAACTGATATTTTTCAAATGTATATGTACAGGCATGGAGTTTCTACCAAATCCCTGACATTGGCAGTGGAAGAACAGTTTGCTAAAATGTTTTCCATTGTTCTAGGTACATTTTCTCTGTACTGAACCAGGACTAAGTCAGCCTAAATAAAGACATAGCCATTATTACAGCAAGATCCAACATGGTACATTTTTGTGAATGTAGGTTGTCATAAAGACTATTTCCATTAACTGAAATAGTGCATACTCAGTGTGACCAGATATCTTCAAAGGAAGAACTAGATTCAGTGCTAAACACATCACCCTCATTAGCTGTTGTGAAGAATAAATGCACTCCCTGTGATCCAAGAAATTTTGTTCTCCAAAAATGAATGCTGACAATGGAAGCTGGTGAGGGATCTGGAGAACAAGTCCTTTGAGGAGAGGCTGACGAAATGGGGATTGTTTA
>WUAM01000089.1:1158481-1192527 GCA_024336885.1 Actenoides hombroni
ACACTTCAGGACATGCTTCAGTGGGATGATGGGGTAGTTTGTGTTTTCTTTGTTTTTCTTTTTGCTTTGTTTTGTCTTCTGTTGTTGTTGCTGATGGTTGGACACAGTGATCTTAGAGGTGTTTTCCAACCGCAACAATTCTGTGATTTTGTGATTCTGTGACATGGCATTTATTGAGTCCATGCAGATCCAAATCTCACCTGCTTTTGAAGAACTGTGCAAATGCTCCATGCTGGGACTGCCCAGCTGGGATTCAGCTATTTCATGAAACATACAATCTGTGCCTGATAAAAGGAACAGTTCTAATTTAAGATGCTTGCACAACAAGCGTGAATAGAAAAAAAGCTTAGAGAAGATAATTAATATCTTTGATAGCCTTTAGGTGGTTTCTTCATGAGGAAACTTTCCCTTTATGAAAACAGTAAAGAACATATGCAGCCTTTGCAATCACAAAGAGCTTATCAAAACAGGAATGTTTGTGTTCTGGTAGAAAACATAAACCGTGAGTAATTTCTGGGACTGGTGGGCTCAATTCTTCACTGTTGTAAAATTCATTTAACAGTGAATAAATAGCCGAATAAATACACCTCAAAGGTAATCACAGGCTTCTCAGTCATTTTACACAGAAGATAAAGAATCTAATTTTTTTTTTATGTCATCTTATTTCTTTAGTCTACACAGATGACATTTTCCTGCTTCCCTGTGGAATATACTGTAAAACTTTCTTTCCAAGCCCACTTTACTGCCTTTAAAGACTGACCAACTGGGGAAGTCCTCCAGTATACTTCTGTTTGAAAATTGCATATTAAAAACGAAGATCATTACCATAAAACAGCTTCTCAGTGTTTTCTCCTTGATATTATTTTTCACAAGGGAAATTCTCAGATGTTTCCTTGAAAGACTCACACAAGAATGCCTTGCCTTGTTCTGTGCTTAAGCCCGGTTAGTTTCAATGTGAGGGTAACTTCTAACTCATCTAATGTCTAGATGTTAGGCTACTCATTCGTGTCTCAGGCAGATTGGCTGAATCGCCACCTGCAGTTGTCTCTGTGGGTAGCCTAGACGGAAGAACTCCACCAGGCACCTGCAGTGTGAAATACTTGTCCAACCTAGGTCTCCTGTGCAAACTGAGATTACCTATCATGTCCTGCCTGAATGCCACTCCAGAAGGTTCCTGGCACTTCTACAGCTCCCGTGTCTTTCCTGCTAGAGTTATGTGGATGCCTCAGATATCCTACAGTGTCTTAAACCACATTACATGCCTATACTTTGGCAACTGAATCATCCTTTACTTAGATGCCATGTGTTTGCCATAATCTATTACATGTGGATACATGAAAATCCTCTCTGCATCATTCCCATTGACAGAACTACCAGGACACATTCTGGTTTAAATACAGGTTGTCATAATATTCTGGTCAGCAGTACATTTGAGCATGAACAAATACACTTTGTAAATAGATCTTCGGGTTTCTGTCCCCTGTCCTCTCCTCATTGCCAGTCTCTAGGCAATCTCATAAGCAAACTCTCAGCCATGTTGTCTCCTTCTCCTTCATTTCTTCTAGAAACTCTTCACTTCTTTTAAATTTCTTGCCATTAGCAGTGGTATCAGTACCCTCATGTTTGTGGCTGACTTCATCACTGCTTCTGTTGCTATGGTAATGAAGCCGTTGTCACCACTTATTTGTACTAGTGCCTAGAAACTTCATTTCAAAACAGCAACCTTGTTCCACTAGTTGCAAGAAACAGTACCTGTCCTGGAGATCCCAAAATCTGAACAGATGAGACAGAAAGTAGTAGAGAAAAAAAATAAATTGAATGCAGACATCTATGCTCATAAGCACTGTCTTCATCACAATTTTCATTGATAATTTCTCTTGAAAGGGTAGCGAGGCTATAAATGGCATTAACTGTGTTAATATGCATCCTTCAACATGTACCCTTACTGTCAGAGCCCCTGAATGACATTTCCAGCAGTGAGGGGATTCTATTACTAGACATGCCAGCCAACTCTGGATCCATCAAGCTGTGACAGATTCTTGAAAAAATGAAGTAATAAACAAAATTGTACATGTATCCTGATTAATTCTTCACCCATGGCAGGCTTTAATACAGTCAACAAGGTAAAACAATTGATCAACATTAAAAGGTAGTAGCAATGTAATACAGAGAAAAGCATATCTTTTACCTGAGTATTTTTAATTTAGTGGCTTGATTTTAGAAAATTAATTTCATATTCTTTGCTTCTGTTTTGTGGATCCATCAGCATGTTTTAATAATTCTGTTTGACATTCCATTTTCCATTAATTTCTGTCAGAGTAGCACTGCTCTAAGATCTCAATAATCTAATCTGCTTTTCCTTTTTTTCTTGTTGGTTTATAATTTAAATTTAAAATTTGGTTTGGTCTTTGATAATTTAATCTGGTTCTTAAACAAGTAATATATGGTACTGGAGACAGATCTCTGTAACAGGAGACAGTAATCTTCCTCTCTTTTCAGAGATCATCTTTTAACCTGCTCAAAACCACAAGAATTAATAGGCTGAGGCTAACTCATTTATGCTGAAATGAGCTCTCTGAACATCCACACAGGGAAAGAGAGTTACTTCTGACACATTGCTGACTCCTGCAAGGATTACAGAAGTACTTCACAGTGGATCTTAGAGTCACAAGTCTTTGGCATCCTCATATACAATTGTTAACTTACTGCATGTTTTACCTGTTTTAGGTGAACACACTCACACGAACATCACTTACAAGCATAACAGAATCCCTATGTCATCTGATAGCAACCAAATACATTAAAATGTAGGTTCATAGATAAAGACACTATTGCAAAGCAAGAAGCAAGTGGCGAATAGGACAGTTTTTATTTGCTACAATTAAAATTGACCAGGCCATTGTGAGAAAACCTAATTTACTAAGTTTGTTTGCATTTACCTCCATGGGATTCTGCAGCAAGATACAAATTGTTGTAATAATTGAATATATCAATCTTGCTAAGGCTCAGTAATCAGTGAATATAACATTTAAAGAGAGTAGGAAAAGGAGAATTTCCCACAGGATTTTGGCAAGGGCAGGCAGTTAAAGTGTAAAATCATGTATTGTAATTTTCATTTCACATATTTGCAGACAAATGAGTGGACCTCTACTTCCAAGTCAGGGTAAAATAATTTGATTTAAGCCCAAAGTTAATCTCTTGGAAAGGCTGTTCAGGACATTTTGATATGTGTAGTTACAGTATAGAAAAACTGAATAACAATACAGAGTCATCTAGTGACCAAGGAACAATGATTTCAGAGCAGCGTAAGATGATTTAGACAGCCACTGAACTTCAGGGGCAGCTGAGATAATTTAGCCTGCAAACAAAGTTTCAGGTACTTTCCTGTTCTACTTCAGAACAGTACAATTTGAAGTGGTTTCATTGCTTTTATGACATAGGAAACTCTATGCCTGCAAAATTTCGGTATTTTTACTACACTGCTAATTGTTTGCATTGTAATCCCGTGACTTGTCCTATCAAGGATCCCTAGGCATCTCCAGTCAGTTACTTCTCTCCTGCTTCCAGTCCAAGTACACTTGCCTATGCAGCCTCTGTGGCTGCTTGTTTCTGTTTAAGTCTCAGGGCAAACCCACATGAAATAAAGCAGGATTTCTCTCTATTAGCCACCTTCCCCCCTCCCTCCCAGGGGAGGATAAAAAGTAGAATAAGGAAAAAGAAAAATACCTCACCCAAGACTGGAAATTAAGACTATAACAAATTTAAAGAATAACAGGAGAAAAACAGAAAAAGGAATATTAAGGGAAGAAGGATATAGAACTATATACAAAACTTGCTCTCAGATGGCAATGGATTGTGTGGTGCATATGGAGTCAGGCCCAGTCCTGCTGAGAAGCCCTTACAGCTACCAGAGCCTGTGAAGGAAGAACCACACCAAACTGTCTGTTCCCTTGTTATAAGGAGTGGGGCAGGGAAAGGGAGGGAATAACAGCTGCCCTCTAACTCCTCAGGGTCCTAGGTTACCACCTGTCCCTCCCACTCAGTCTATTCACCCATAAACCACAATACTACTGAGTCCTGGTATCATCCGCCAAGCTTCTCTCCAAGGCTCTTTCTCCAATTTCTGTTTTCTTTCCACTTTATTTTTAATTTCTTTTCAGCAGTGGAAAATAGGTTCTAGGTCCTAGATTCGTTAGCAGAACCACTGACAACATCTCCCTTCTCTCCTCAGAGAGGCATGGACCCCAAGTAGTCTTCAGATGTCTGAAGTTGTAGTTACAGAAAAGATCCTGCTCAGCTCAGCTCTTAACTGGAATATGTTCATGAACATGAAATTGCAAAAGGATACCTTTTGCTAAAATCCACATTTAAGTTCCAAGCACATGGGGTTAAGACTTACTTCAAGAAAAGATTATTGTATGCTTCACTGGACAGAAAATTACATGTTTTTTCCTTGAGCATCTTACCAGAGACAAGTGAGTCATTTGAGTTAAGGGCTCATCTCTCCTTCAGAAATATCCACGTAAGGCATTTCATTTGCCTGGAAAAGTTTCATCCAAGTGAAATTCAAGTTCCATACACAGATAAAAACTAAATACATGCTCTTATGTGGGAAGTATTAAACAACCTAAATAACATTGAATGATTCCTCCTCCACTAACCATAAATTTACATTCTTTCAATTGCGTGAGAAGCTATACTATCCCCAGAGATTTGCCAGTGAATTCAGGCTTTTATCAACGCCATATTCTTGGTTTGTTTGATTTTTTTTTCAAAGAAGTAGAAACTACTGTGAATCTTTCATTTGCTTATAAAATAGAGTCTGTCTCCATATGTCACCTGGGCATATTCCCTTTGTGAACCAATATAGTTCTGTATACTTGGATCAAAAATGCATAGTGCCACATTTCCTACTTCACCTGCATAGGACAGTCATTATGTGCTACTTTATAATCATTTAAATAATAAGAGAAATGGGAATTAATAATGTGTATTAAGATTTCCAATTTGTTAACTCCTACATTTAAGGTACTTTTTGATGAAGTGCTAAAAAATGCATATGTAACATAAACAGTCTCAAAAGGAGGAACACTTTTTACAAATCCAGTGAGATTAAATTGCAATACAAATTAGCTAATAAAGAACTTAGTTAGTAATTCTTTAAACTCAAACATCTAATAGGAAAAAAAAAAAAAGTGTCTGTTACCTAGTCCTTTTGTAAAAAAAAATAAAATTCAATGCAATATAAATAAATACAGAACTAAATCACTGTAGAAAGGCTAGAGATGTTATTCCTTAAAATGCTAAGTACATACTCTGCAAATTCACAGATTCCTATGCAGTTTAATCAAGAGTAAGAACACCAATGCCATAAACTGCAAGCAAAACATAATTCTGAAGAATATATAATATTCACAGCCCAAGAGATGTGTTAGTATAGTTTCTCAATGCTTCACAATCCACATGACCTCGGTAGCTCCATGTGGCATATTTTTCTAAGGCATCATTAAATACATAAGTACCTTTCAAGAATCATGGCTCCTCTCTTTGGGAATATAATTCACAAGGTTGAATGAAAAATTGTACCCAACAAGTACTTAAATTCAGTGTTTGGATCCTTTAGGAAATACCTTTGTGAACTGAAGTAAATCACTCAGCACATAAAGAAATATATGTGCATTTCAGAGGAACAAAGCAAAGTGCAAAATAAGTGCTCTGACCTTAGTCTCAACTAATGCAAACATATGCAGTGTTTAAATAGACACTCAATTCTAAGAAACTATAAACAATCTTTTTATATTTGGTTTGGCTACTGTCCTTCAAGGGGAACTCAAGACAGCTGTGGAGATACATGCCCTCTTTCACCTTTCCATCATAACAATGCCCACTAAGCCTCTCTCAGCTCCCCAGGCAGAACACCATAAATGATTTTGGAGACTACGTTCCTGCTCTCCCCCCAGTGAATGTCAAGGGCAGGGTGATCTCTCCAGCCATGAAACAGTTGTCTCAGCCCACCAGCAGCTTAGTCCCTATCTCATTCTCTAGTGATGTCACTCCTTAGTTTCAAGTTGATGGTGTACATAAATCCCTGCTATTTAAAAAAATGTTTCATTCTTCAGTTCCTTCTGAAGTTAAACAGAGGAGGGAAAGGCAGGTTGCTGCTTTGCTCCTCAACATGTATATAAACCCAACAACTAAGAGGGAGTGTTACCATACTTAAATAATGTGTGTGAAACACTGTAAATGGGGCTGCAGTGTAAAAACTCAATTTGTTTGCATTCTCAGACATCATTTCCTGAAGGCTTTTTGGGTTTAGATGCTACAAACACCATTTAATGCCACCATTCCCACAGGCAAACTTGCTTTGTTCCTTCTACAGCCTCCTTAGGCCAGTCCAATCCCAAAACATGAGACTTAAGCAGGCATCAGATCTGTTCATAGGAGGCCACAGGCTGGGTCATGTCCAGGAGATCATATCTGTTACATCAGCAAGGAAGGCCACAGGATTTGGCTGCTGGAGGGGAGCATAGGGATGTATGGAGCACAGTGCCACAGCTGCTCCTGCCCTTGTGCACCAGGCAGAGCTGAGGAACAGACTGCAGAGCTGTCAGTCAAGAGTGTGTGGAGGGGTGACCTGAGGGAAGGAAGGGTAGCAGCAGCAGCACTGATGTGTGAGATGTGTCATGGCAGTAGGCAAGTGTCAGTGAGACAGGTACTAAAGGATCTCTCACTCACCACAGGAGACTTAATAGGCCTGTTTGACATCTACACAGTACAGAGGAATAGCAGAAGATGGAAAAAATCCATTTGGGAGCCTTAGCATATTAGAGTCGCACAGAAAGGTTCAATTCCTTGAATTCCAACAGACAGAGAATCTGCAACTTTCACCGTATTAGAGGGCAAAACAGGAGCAGGGCAAAAGTCATGCCCAGCTATCTGCTCCATACACCTCTCACCACCAGATGCCACATGCAGTTGTTGTCGGGTACAGAAGACTACTGCTACAATGTGCACTGAGTAATTGCCACTAATCTACAATGCACTACAGTTTCTGCACAGCTTTTTCTCCTTGTGTTGAGTAGGTAAAGAAAAGCTCTGCTTTCTTCTGTATTACAGGAACCTGCAAAGAGATCATAGACTGATACCAGAAACAATTCTAAGACGTCTCCATTCATCCTACGTGTCCCTTCAGACCTTCCCACAAGTCTATGTATTTTCTGGTGGCTTCTAACCATTACTAATTATTCTGTAAGCATTTAATTGCCTCCCCCCGGAACTGTTCAGTGTGAGATTGAATTGTGACAGAGAGCCATGTCCTTTTGCTTTGTCTTCCTATTTGACACAATCTAAAAAGTATTGGATTGTGCATATAGCTTTTACTTACACATAGAAATGCTGCCTCTGTTCTGGAATCTCATATTGTTTCCCAAAACAGAGTGTTCATTATGGGTATTTCTACAGATGATGCCTGTTGGTTTTGCATATGATATATGAGAATCCTCACCCTATGGAATTGTGTATGTCCATATAGGTGGGTATTGGTTGCAAGAGTATTTTAATGAAGCTGTTCCCATGCTTGATGAAAAAATGCCCAGGACATCTTATGGTTAACAGAATTACCTCTGAATTACCTATTTATGGAACGGTCAGTCTTCTTGTTATAGAGATAGTGGAGTTCAATTACTTCTAAAACATGGAATAATTATTTTTGTACAAATGCCCACTATCATCTACCTGAGGACAATCCAGGCCAATTACAATAAAATTAAGCTCTACAGGCCCAAGCCATCACTCACTATTAAGTGTCTGTGAAAGGCAGAACATTTTTAGCATATTAAGAATTCCTAAAGCTCTAGTATACCATAAAGCTGACAGAAAAAGCAACTTATAGAAAAAGATAACACATTGTCCTAGGTGAGCATGTGGAGATTCTTCAGAAGACTATGTTCCTTTACACTTGAGAGATTTTTTTGATTACAAAACTATGAAGTAGCAAAGATCAGTAAGAACTGAAAAAACATTTAAAGACTCATTTACTTTCAACTGAGAACAGGAAAGGAAAAATCATTTTAGCTTGGAGGGGAAGAGAAAACCTGAGGAAGAAAATAAAACTAAAAAGCACAAAAACATGTCACTGAAGATAAAAGTTTAGTTTCTGGCATCTCATTTATCTTGATAACTCGATAAAGGAATATAACGGATATTTATTTCCAAATTTAGTTCATACATATTTGTTGATAGGGATGTGCTCTTTTGACTTTTTCATAACCTACTGGAGATAAACATCCTTAAAACAGACCCTCTAGCACTTTCAGAAGGCAGCCTTCCATCTATAATTAACAGTGTTTTCTTCTTCTTCTCAGAGTTTTGATCCATCTTCTATATGAATTTCGATAATACTGTTTATTAGTCTCTATTATGTCTAATATGTCAGACGGTCTGTCACAAACACAGCTTAAAATGCAATAATCACAAAAAGAAAGTCACTAGTTTTATCAAGTAATAATTCTCTAGTCACCGCCTGATCTGAGCATACATTAATTCATCATGCAATCCAAACCAACAGGATTAGAAAGGAGAAACAGAAGAACTTGTCCAGTATTGCCAGAAACAGTGGCACTGTCACTGGTATTGCTGGTACATTAATTAATGTTTAAAGCTTGTCGAAGACATAGAAGTGTGAGAACAGGTGAGATTGCCAACTAAAGGTAAGATGGATATGAGAATGCCACATATGAATGCTATTTTTTTTTCCTGGTGAATCAGAAGATAAAGAAAGATGGCTCATTAAAACAATCTACAATTGGGAACAAATTAGGTTTCCTAAGAGTGGACTCAAAGACCATTTTTTGGAGTTTATGGTCAATTCCACTTTCTAAATTTTCCCACGTGAGGTGGAACTAATCAAACTCATTTGCTAGAGATATGTGTCCTCCTTCTCCTGGTCATTGCCACAGCTCCTCATTCTGGAACTCCCTGGCTGTTGTGTGACACCTCTCTAAGATGGAGACATGAGAAGAAATGTGCATGGTACAAGTACAAACCAAAGTTCAAGATGTGTTTAGTTACCTACAAATATTTTGCCTGTCATGAAGATCTGTTATCAGCTAATAGATTAACAGTGCAGAAATGTTGCATCGTGCCACACTGGGGCAATACTTTGGGTCTCTCTCACACACACTGAAACTGGTTTTCTCCAAAGTTACAAAATTTTAGTTATCTTACTGACTTGCAGGTCAGTTTGTCATGTAGATTTAAAAGATATGAGAGAGAGGGTTTGGCTGACAAATGGGTCATACCAGACCCATTTATTTTGGAAACGAGACTAAGAAAAATAGATGCAACTTGCTTCTGGTGGAATATATTACTGGGATTCTGATACCTGATTTGTATATTTGACAGAAGTTCAAGGGAAAGCAGGAGGAAGAGGAAGGACTGGTAAAAATGATTGGTGATCTTTAATACCCTGGCCCAGCAGGTGCTCACTTCAGCTAGCAATGCTCTAATGCACAAATTTAGGTAGGATCTATTGAGTTCATACTGGCCACTGGATTTTGTCTACTTAGGCATTTGTTGTACACAGAATGTTGAGACAGGCTTATACTTCAAAGTATTAAAAAAACCCTCATAGCTGATAGCATATATTGCTTCCAGTGAGGGCCCACCATAACAGCAGCATCTGGGCTTACAGGACCCTCGAGACTCAGAGCATGAGACCTAAAAAGGGAAGTTACTGCCACCAAGGCTCTAGAAAAAACTGCCAGCAAAATAGCTGAAAGGATACAGAGCCACAAGAAGAGGGCAGGCTGCAAGATTGCAAGCAGAAAGTCTTTAGTACCGCATGGGTTAATTCACCCAAGGAACTGTGCAAGACATTGAACTGTTAACATTTAACTTGCCATTTGTGGAGGTTGCTCAGAGCACTTCAGAGTATGAAAGTCAGTAAACAAAAATGAACTCTATTATTACATTCTGCGGTGTTGTCTGCTCCCCAGCAGCATAAATCAGTGTCAGGAAACAGACAGACAGTGCACCCACAGCTGTAAGACCTTAAAAGCATAGAACTTTCTCCTTTCTTAAGCACTGATTTCAAGGCACCAAACTCACCAATTGAAGCATCTTAGAGTATAAGTGCCCTGATAGCACTATACCTATGGCCAGCTCTATACAATGCCTCTGCAGTCTCACACCCTCTCTGAGTCTCTTCAGTTTTAGCTGTATCCCTGTGATGCAGTCATAGCGATGGGGCAACATCTAGCTTATTGTCTGATTGCTAGGTGGCAACGAAGTTCTTTAATGCATGAGCCATGAAAAAATACATAGTGTAGCTCACAAGAGGCACAGACTTGGGGAAAAAAATTGCTGACTTTCCCCATAAATGAACCATCACATCATTTCACTTTCTATGAATGTGAACATGAGATGTGGACTGCTGAAGGCACTCCTTGACTTGAGATATAAGAGCATATAATAGCAGCCATATATATGACAAATGCGTGACAAACGAGCAAGTCTGGTGTCAAAGGTCTGTATGAAGCATCTCCCTTCTCAGATGTATAGGACTTAGTGGGTTTAAGACTAAGACACACTGTGTCAAAGTCAATAAAATGCGAGTAATGTGAAACCAAGCCCCCAGTTCACTTACAGCCAAAGGAATTATTCTGTTGCAGCACATTTGAGGACCTGGACATGTTGCAAAATAAATAAGAGCAGATGACTTCAGGCTGTCAGTCAAAGGGACTCCACATCTCAGTTTGATCACCTGCTAGAATATATGCAGTCATCTGGTGAAAACATGTCCTTCACCTATGTGGGTTATGTGACTTCCATACCCAGAACATGCCTCCAGACCCTCTGCAGCTGAAATCTGAGTAGTTGCAGGGCAGGACACAGTCACAGTTTCAACCTAGACTAGAAAAATCAGGTGGTCCCAGTGAAAGGCTAGACTACTAATGTGCCTTCTTAATAAACCCACCTGCATTTATGTTCCAATTAGGCTAGTAGTTTCCTCTGCCAGGTCAATAGGACACCTGCAATACTTCACTTATGACAAAGAAAATACCTGGAAATGCCAACAGCCTTGGTTGATAACTTTCTAATGAGAAAAGATCCTTATGCAGAATAAAGCGGTCATTTTAGATGAAAAGGAATATGAAATTCCTGACAGATCAGTTATTCTGAGGGAAAGCTAGAGAAAAATAATAGGAAAAGCAGAAATCTTTATCAATTTGACAACCAGAAAATGTTAAGAGGGGTGCATTTTTTACAGCTGAAGAAGGCAAAAGAGACAAATACTGAGTACCTTTTCCACCATCTAACCTTTCTGTCTCCATTACCCATTTCCATGGTGCAAGAGGCATGTAGTAGATGCCACACACTTCCCCACCATGTCACTTGGATCTATAAGCCATGCATTTCCCTGATTTCTCTCTCCCACTCAGGCTGCCTGTATCTTGATCTGTGATCCACAGATCACTTGTGCCCAGCAAACGGTCAGAAGCAAGAGAAAAGCTAGATAACTGCATGCAGCTGTGGCACTTGTGTGACTGACAGCATCCCTTGCCCGTGTCAGAAGATGACCTCTATCTGTAGCCTGGTGCAGCAGTTACTGCCCACAATTTGATGCTGCAAGTCTGTGCACACACTTCCTTCCCAGACATCGGAGGAAGCGGAGGTTGAGAGTCTCACTCAGGCTCTTTAGATCACTGGCTCAAGATAATATTTCTTATTGAAACTAAATCCTATGAAGGAAGGCAAAACAAAATAATTCTCCTAGCTTACGAACCCTGCAATCCTCGACAGTCCTCCATATAACGCCCAGAAGAGATGCACTTCTTTGTCCCATCTTGAATCAGGTGTTGAGCAGGCTCTTATTTCTACCAGAAAATAGTTGTTTGTGTGACAGTGGGACCATAGAGAAAGATTGCTGTCAGTCCTGTCCCTTGAAATGCAGACTGACCTTACCTCATTCCTGATTTCTCCACACACCAGCAATATGATGTGCTATCCTGGAACACACTTATCCTGGGTGAAAAGAAAATATGTAAAACATGAATTTCAGCTAAAATTCTTAAAAGGCAAGGGGGGCAGGGAAGCAGCTCCAGGGCCATGTAAGTAACTAGTGGTAAATGTAGGAAACATCTATTGTAGTCCTGGAAGTGCCTTTGTCTGATTCTGTAGAAACCAGAGCTGGTTCCCAAGCTATCCATCAAGAAGTGGCTTGTACCAGATTCATTCCTCTCCCTATGTTGTTCCTTCCCACAGCAGCAGAGCAGATGGTGTTTGGTTCAATGAGCTACTCATCCTCTACTCCTTGCTGTCCCCCTGCTTGGGCATGGATCCCAAACTCTCATCTAATCTGTATCAGGTGATCCTTGCTGGGTTCCTGTCCTCACACCTCAGCTGTGAGTCATGCTCTTTTTCCACCAATCAGATGAGAGTCATTTTGCAGGAGGAAATTCCTGAGACACTGCAGAAACTCATGTCCAGCTGTGCCATGGAGGGGAGCAAGCACAGTGTTCAATAGAAATGGACTGAGGGGCTACAGCCCTTTCAGTCCTCCACCTCTTACTGGTGTTTTGTTCTTGAGAAGATAGATCATCCTGATTCCCATGGCTGGCATTCCTTACACACTACACTGAGGAAGTACCACTGTAGCTAGGAGTGCCATGCTGGACAGATATCTAACTCTACACACTGTCTAATGGAAGAAATCACTACAGAGTGTAGAAGATAAAAAAACATGTCCATGTTGAGTGCAGTGGTGCTATGAAGAAGTGCCTACGCTAGTGATGTCATTTATCCCATTGAGCTCCACATGTGCCCCACATGGAGCTTGGCACAGACCAAAACAACCTGTTTCTCCTTCTTCGGAGTCATATCTCTCCATTTGTATTTGGCACCATCTCCTGAATATGTCAGCATAACATGAGAAGAGTAAACAGTAAAAACAGAACTCTTGTTTTCCCTTCAGACATCTCCATTTGCTAGCTCACCTGGATAGGTGCTGAGGCAGTACAGTACTGATGTCTTCAGTGCTGACTTGTGTGATGGGCTGTGGCCGCTTGCAGTGAACTCTGCGGCCAAGGGGAGGCCACTGTTTCTCCACAGCACGTTGCAATTTGTAAAGTTTCTCAAGAGAAGTCTCTCCATATTTGTCTGCCAAGTTGCAGGGATAAACAGCAATTCATCACTTGCAACAGTCCACTGTATCTATAGCCCATCTAACCATTTCCTATTATGCTGTTTTATTAATCCCTAAGAGTGCATCAAGAATTTGTCTTGGATCCCTTCCCAAAGAAGAATGCTGGCTGCCAAGAGGATCTCCTCACATATGGGCCTCCAGTCCCCTTACACTCACACATGCATGTTCCCACATGTCCAATGAATCAAAAAGCCTAGAAAAGAGTGGGCAGATTCTGTTGAGGTTACTGTACTCAGCTGCACTTGTTGAAGTTAGAATTACAGATTTCTTTAAAAAGCACCTACAGTTGAATTTAAATTTTATTTCCTCTGGCAGCAAAGTTAATGGGGTATTTTTTTCCTCACAGAGACGTAGGTTTCTTACCCTTAATACCTAGCAAACATGAGATTGGTTGCCAGGTAAATTGTTTCCTCATTCATCCATCTCACCTTCTGCATTCACGTTCCCACAGCCCTCGGGTACCAAGACAAGAGAGAGTAGAATTCATCAGTGGGTCCCTTTTGGGGCACTTTGAACTTCTCAGAAACAGTAAACCCATGTAAGCGCCCTAAAATCTACTGCACAGATTATTTAAGTACATCATCTAAGCTCCTGCTAAATTCCTGCATATAAATATATAACTCAGGCCACAGGCAGTACCCTTCTGTTACTGCAAGAAGCAATGTGCAGAAGAGGACTGCACAGTGCAGGGGAAGGACATGTGTAGCTCACACTGGGGGTTGTCCACAACACCTATGGGCTTCTGTCCGTGAGGCTGATCTTAAAACTTGAGCAAGCCTGGGCTTTATATCACAGGATGGTTTTTTTCAGAAAAATTTACTAATTTCCACTTTGTTTTCATAACAAAACCACCTCCATATCCAGCCTTGGTTAGTATTAATTCCTAGTATTGTTTTTTTCTTTGTGCAAGGAGATTTGTGTTTATACTTTCACTGGTTTAGTCTAGGACTAAGATTGAATTATTGTACAATTACTCAAAGACATACACACACAAGGCTCATAACTAAATCCATTTGCTTCTGGTGATCAAAAATTCTGAGGAGATGACTAGGTTTGAGTGATTTCTAAGGGACTTTTTAGTACAAAATATTTTCTAATGAAATCTATCATATTCTAGCAAGGGACCATCTGAAAGTGGTTTTGAGATTTCAAAAATACTGTCTGTATTCTGTCAAAATACTGTGTAGACATATAAAAAACAAATCCAAAAATGAAAAAAAAAAAGTGAAGTAGAGTCATATTGTGTAGTTTCTGAGTTATTAGGATAGTTTGGGTTTTTCCTTAATCTTATTGTCTTATTTTTGCTTTTAGTTAGTGCTTAAAAGTTTTCTTGAAAAAAAACCTAAAAACAGAATAATCACTATGATTCCACAAATGAAGCTTTCTAGATCAAAATAGTCTAATACAGTACTGATAATTTTGAAAGCTTTTTCCAAAACATTTACAACCAGGCTACTCATTACCAAAATATCTGCTTTCAAATGGTCTTGGGGTTTTTTTGGAAAAAAATAACATACAACAAAACCCCCAAAGAAACAAAAATTAAAAAGGAAGTAGGAGTTGTTCAATAAATTGCTGACAACCTCTACTCAAGATATCCAAAGCTCAACATGCAATTCCATTCTGCATCACATCTCATCAATAAGCTGCAGCCAAACCTGCCGATTTCCACAGAGCACTACAAAGACAGTATTTCTGCACGCGTTAAGTTGAACTGTGGAGCATATAGGAACCAGACCAAAAATGCAAAAAATATGGACTACAAATAGCCAAGCCAGTAGAAGATAACTCTGCAAGTTGAAACTTTTTCAAAAAGATGTCAGGAAAGTATGTTTGCCTCAGCAGTCTTTATACTGCACCAGAAATAATGTGTCCCCCAGATCCAGGCTGATTCTGACATCATATGCTCAGTCTAATTTGAGGAAATGTACTTTGTTCCTCATACCTGATCCAGCTGAAATTGAGACTGCCACATTAGTGCACTGTCCAGTATAAAGAGCTTGAATTGTTATTTCAGGCTGAGACAGGCAAAATGGGAGGCAATATCACATGCACACTGCCTCATTGCAAAGCAAATAATTTTGATAAAATATGTCTAGTGTTCCAGCCCACTGAGTAAAGTCAAAAATTTGAAAGTACCTGTCTAATGATTGCATACAGAAATGAATTCACAAGGTCCATGCCTAGCATTGCAGCCAAAAAATACCATCTAGTGTGGACGGCTGACAAAAATATTCCCTTAGCCCCTTCACAACAAACAGGGAGTGAAGGCTGCAAAAAACCTTTCTTCCTCTGTTCATTCCTAGAATGTAAAATGACAATGGAAGTTTTTTGCAGCCATGCAGGAGGCAGATTTAAAAAATAAAGTCTTTATATTTCCCCTGGGAAAGAATACACAATTTCCAGTCAGATTGCATTCGCACAGGCCAGGAGACTCTGGGAGCAGGGAACACAAGGACAAGGTTCAAAAACAAAATTTAAGTAAAATGCAAAGTATGAAGAAGACAGAGGAGGCAGTTAGAAGGGGAGCCTGCATAAGTAAGGAGTGTACTTTCAAAAACAAGCTATGCTTCTACTTTATGGCTGTGTAGCAGAGTGGCAGCTGCTTTCCTTCCCCTCTTGACTGTAGCTGTTTGAAGGTGGTGCAGGAGGAATTTTGAACCCCGGGATTTGGAAAGCATCCCCAGGTCTTTTCAACAAAAAGCAAAAGGAGAAGGTCATTAAACTCTGTACAAAATTTCCACCAATGTGAAAGAAAGTTTTTTTGTGTTTGGTGATGTTGCAGGGGTGCAACTCTAGGTCAGAGATAGGATGCAGGAGGTTAACAAAATCCCGTGGCTCTGATATTGGTGCCTGTTATGAGAAAATACAATGACAATGGAAATAGAAGATATAGTCAGAGTCATTTAAGCATCTCCTGGGAAATCAGTGTCCAGCTAAGATATATCTTTTGGTGTAGCCCCAGTCTGTAGCAGAAACTAGCTATAGCACAGATAAATGTCATCATGTCCTTTGCAATGAATGGATACAGTTTTGATAGGATCCTATGGATATTCTGCATGTCAATAAATAAACAAACAAACAAACAAACTGATGGAGGAAAAGTATTTTACTAACAACTGCTAGGGCTTTCCCATAGTTTCCTAAGAAAACAAGGTTTATGCAATTGTGCAATTTGTCTGTCCATCTCCTCCCTCCCTCCATTCACTTTTGAACATTTCACATTAGATCATCCATATTTTGTAGCACTTAGCAGCCAAAGATTGCATCTGTGCTTGTAGTACAACCACCACAGACGTAGGTGCAGGAGAAGGAAATTAGAGGCATCTCTAACACATACCTGTTCTGAAGCGGGTTTCATCAGGTTAGACTTAACTACCATTTTGCTACCATCTGAACACCTTCACACAAAGTGTGCAGAGAGTCTCTAGTCAGCTCTCAGCCCTTCTATACCTGCATAGCATTCTACCAATATGTTTTTAGAATATAACCATCATAGAATCCTATAACCAACAACACTATCTTGGAAGGCTAGAAAAAAACCCTGGCATTGCTTTTGGCACTTTGAGCTGAAAAATGACAAGAAGTTTAATATTTGCCTCTTATATGCTCTCTATGGCTCCCAGAGGAGACAGAGGCTGAAAGATACACAGTAGCCAATGCACTCCAGAAAGGTCAGAAGCTGTTCTGCAGCATTTGGCCTCTGGGTCAGGGGATGCTCCCTGGAGCAGTGAAGCAGAGCTGGTTTTAGGAGCGTGAAACTAAATCGACATACTTGAGACCTGTATTTACAATACAAGAAGAAATATGCCAATGAGTTTATTCAGCACAGAGCTGCAACAGTTGCAAATGATGATGATGTCCATAAGAGAGGAAAAGGTGAATGGCAGGTGATTTTCAGGTGCTCTGATGTGACTGAATAGCTACTGCAGACTCCATTGCAGGCATTTTGTAGTTGGAGTTTAGCCTTAAATTTTGCCATCCTCGTACTTCTTACAGACCACCTTCATAAACAGAACAAGCAATGTCAACCAGCTTTTGAAAGAAAAGACTATCTGTGCAACAGCTAAATGGGACTGTCATAAGGTCCCAAAATATGCTATTACACAATTTGTCAATGAATAATTAGCCTGTAATTAGGCTACTGAAACAAAGTAACTGGTGGACTCTTGTCTTAGTGAAATGAGTTATTATGTCCTATTTACATCTCTATGTTACTTTCTTGAAAGAGTTTTCCAGCAGAGATGTCCTGTTGAGCAGGCATAAGCTAAAGGCTTTGCTTCCAAGAGCTTGTGCTAAAGGAGAGTGGTGGTGGGATTTGACTCATCTGCCCAAGAAAGGGTACATATTTGCAACTCTCCAGGGATTTTTTTTCCTGCCAGCCCACAATCTGTGTTAATTTCTTTAAATGTGATATAAAAAATACAGCCAATATGTAGTATCTGCTGGAACAATGGTAGGACTAAGCAGGAGACCTGCTGGAATTTACAAATTGTCTGTGACAAGTGAACACAGCACCATGTTTCATGGAAACAGTGAATTGGACACTTGCCTGATTCAGCAAAGAAGCTGTCTTTATAATTTCCATTTCACCTATATTTTATCTGTCCTCTGTTTTTTATTTCCAAGAAGCTGGCTTTCAATAGAATATTTGTTTCACTCTCTCTAAAATTCATTTCCCTTGAAATATTTTTTTAACTAGATTTTTTATTTATCAGTTGACAAGTATAAAAAATAATTTGATACAGCACGAAACATAATTGTGATACAGAACAAAGCTGAAGGATTGAACCAATAATGAAAGCTGAACAGATAGTCTTTGATTCACATTAAAAAAAAGGTGAAACTTTTCAGTCTGTTGAAAGTAGAGCAGGCATTTAGGCAATGAAAGGCACAAAAGTAAGGTCCTATTTTTTAAAGATTTTACCAGGAGTCCAAATCTTAAACAAACAAAAAACATTGCTTGTGAAAGTCGAATTGACAGAAAACAAATCCAAGCCTAGTATGTACTCCATCTGGGGATCTTGAAAAGGAAGAGGGGGTGGTTGGCAGGGGCAAATGTTTCGAACGTGCTTCCAACTATTGGCCAAACTCTGTATAGCTGTCATCTGTCTTCATGTTTCTTCATGATTAGGGCCAAATGTGATTGTATGCAATAGTGGTTTGCATATTGCAGAGTTATAATCTAATGTAAATGTCTGGTAAAGTTTTGCAGCTGCTTTTCATTGCAGGAATGTTGGCAGAGCTGATTTGGAGGACTGATAGACAGATGTTCTGTGTGCTCCCAGATTTATCTGTCTTTTTCACTCAGCAATGCAAAGATGCATTGTTTATAATGCACAGACATATCTAAAAAACCACACAGAGCCCTTAGTGTTCTTGTTCCAATAAAACTGCTTAGCAGAAGAGATGAGCCATTCCACCTTAACCTTGTGCAATACCACTTCTCCTGAGGGAAATAGAGCAACACTGGAAAGAGTTGTTTGGGAGAGAACAGAACCAGCTACATGACACCACCTCATAATGTTTAAAAACTGGTCGTTATAAAAATTTGAGTGCATACTTCTGATTCTTCAATTGTACAGCAGGGCAATGCTGTACTCGACAATGCTGACAGAAGATACAGTTGGGACTGATTAGATGTGGTTGAAAGGTTTCCTATTTGTTCCTAGAAAATCACTGCAGATTAGATGAGCAAATTAGAAGAAAAAAAAGCCCTAAACCCAAACCCCTCCAAACCCCATACTAGCCTACAGAAAAGTGTTAAAAAGACTCTGTTTAGTATGAAGAAGGCCTCTTTTTAAATAAAAATGAAAAGTCTTGATCCTTGCACTTATCTTTTAAAATTTTATTTGGGGCTTCATGAAATTGAAACTAAAGAAAAATGAGAGCAAGTATTTTTACTAGAGTAAGGGGGAAATCTACAAAAAGTATTGTATAGTGCAATTTCTGGAATTTACTGAGTCTTAAGGGGGGAAAAAAAAAAAAGTAAAAAATAATGAAAACCAAAGAAGAAATTCCAAAGTTAGATGGTGGGCAAGGCTATTACACCATGTCTAGATGAATCACTGCATGAAAAATGTATCTGTGACAGATGAAGCTAAAACTACAAGGCTGCTTTGTACAAATTACAAACTCAGAAGAATTGAGAGTAACATGGGCCAAATCTTTTAATCAAATAAATGAAGTGTGCAACTTCCTATAAAATCCATCCAACATGAGCTCAATTTAAACCCAAATTTGATCACTGGAAAGATAACACTAGACTTTGCATCAGGGCCTAGGATGTCAGCATAGTAATTTGAAATATGGACTGAGACAGTATTTTTTATGTATGTTGTGTAAAACCAAGAATGACTGATACCATCTCAATCCAGTGCAGTCTAGGCTACATTTTCAGAGTAGTGAAGAGGGAGTGACTGTTCAGCTGCACCACATCAGCAGCATGCCACCCTGCAGTGATCAGTGCAGACCCAGGGAAGAGAATCAATGATGTCACTGTGAAAGAAAAGTATTCAGCAATAACATCACCACCTGCTGGGCATGGATGAATTTCACTGTATGCACAAAATAGAAACTCTTGTGTATGTATGAAATGAAAAATAATTGCAGGGTTGTCTTTTACCTGACACTGAAGACCTTCAATGAAAGAAGGTTTACACAATCAAGTTTCCAGTAGACATGAATTCAGAGGGAGATAATGTGCTGTGAGAGATACTGATATCAAGTAAGGAAAAGACAAGTGAGTTTAGCAATGATAGCATTAATCATCACATTAATCCTAGCTTTTGTTGAAATCCATTTTTGTCTTTTAAGTGGGGAACCTTTTTGAGTAATGGTGGAACTAAGATTAAAAAGCATTGCAATGAATAATATTCTCTGGAGCTTATGAGAAACAAACATCACAGGGCTGTAACTAAATAAAATGGTTATGCAACAACAGAAGAGAAGATAACCATATCCAGTATGCTAGTCCAGAATGTGTGTGCAGTATGTCCAGTGCATGTGTTTACTCTGTCATGAGTAACCCTACCAGTATGACAAAAGAAGCTCAAGATAGGCTGTATGTACATCCAGACAGTGTAGTAAGCTCTGTAAAGAAAATCAGGCTTCTTTCTCTCATCTCTGAAGGTTCCATAGTAAAACTCTAGGAATCATTTTCAAAGCAAGGTGTCCCACTTTATTTGTAAATACTGAAATAGACAGTGTGCACTGAGAGGACTTCTGTTAGAAAAGCCCTTCGTCAGGACCAGATGAATACTTGCACATGAACCAATAACAGACTGAAAACTTCTTCACATAAAAACAAATCAGAGGTTAATTTGAGTTCTGTAGCAGGTAATAGAGTGGTGCAGAAGACTACAGACCATCCACAGCTCCACTGATGGACACCAGTATCGTTTCTCTCACAAGTTCACCAATCTTCCTGCAAAGACTAAGCAGAAGGATTAGATCCACCAAGAATTTCAAACCAATGCACAAGAGGGACACCACAAAAGGCTTTTAAATACATGCCCTGCTTTTGCCACAGGCCTTTCCTAGATGGGAGAAGGTGAATTTCCAAGGTCTGTTCAAATCCAGAGTGTCTTGTTCATGGCCACACTCAGGAACTGAAGGCAGGGTTCATTGAGAAACACAATTGCCAGACTCTTAATGTATCAGGCATTTTTACAAAAGATCATTTCCCTTTTCTACAGTTTGTAGAAACAGTTGCTGATAAGTATTGAAAATAAATTGGGCGAACATTTGTTCATTTTGTTAAAATGATGTAACAGCATTTTATGCCACTTCAATAGGAAAACCCTAAAGCAACAGCAAGTTTCATAGAACATTAATTTTTCTAGGATATGAAGTAATTCTGGCTTTGTTGCATAAAGCTTAAATTGGTAGCATGGGAAAAACTTCATCAGTAGTAAGCTTAATAGGAGAGCTGATGCTTTCATAATGCATCTCATATTTTCCAAGTTTGTTGCCTATCAGCCTTCCAGGTTTACATATCTATTAGCAATTTTTGTCACTTTTTGGTAGAACAATTTATTCCAGGTACTTGTGCCTGTTTCTCAATCCCTTTTTCTTTTCTTTGTGGTTACTTCCACATTCAAAGTACGAAATCAGTTTCAACCTTTGATGTAGTTAAATCAGCCACTAAATCAGTTGTTACGACTCACATACTGCTGTCTGTAGCCTTCCTAGACATGTGGACGGTGAATAGATAACATATTCACATTAAAATAGGGGATGAAGGAAATACTGATGTTGCAAAATTAGCCCTTATGTGCAAAGATATAACAGAACTGTTTGTTTCTGTGTAGTTCCAATTAAGTTTTTCTCTGTGTGTGCATGATGATAAGTACCTGGTCATGTACTCCTTTGTTCCCCATGGGATCCCTATCTCATTTCATGTATAAATGTAATAACAATTACCCAAAGTGTTGCTCTATTATTTCTTTTTACTGCTGTAATTCAGTATGTAGCCCAGCCCACCTTGCAAAGTCAGAACAGAACACTAAATTGTCATCTTTCCTATTAGTTTATGTATGGACCTCATGACTGGTGTTTGGAAGCTTCTCTCCAGCATGAAAAAAGAAAAGCGCTCCAGTGAGATTAAGTGAGTATTACTCTTGCTTTACACCTGGACATCTGTAACAAATAATTATCTGTAGAGGTTTTTCTTTCTCCCCTGCTGGAGAGGGACCCCACCTGACAAGTAATAGCTTAACATTAGGTAAGATTTATTGATCTGACCAGCATCATTGTTCTAATTCTGTGATGCAAATAGAGTGAAACAACAGCTCTCCTTTGAAGCATGCAATCCTTTACAAAAGAAACAAACTTATCTCTTCAAAGTGTCTCCTTTCTCATTCAACATGCATCTCTCAACTTCAGCAGTGAGAGAAGCATCTCCCTTTCAAAGGTGTTCTCTGCCCCTCACTACCCACCAGCATCAATGATCAGGATTGCTTGTGGATTAGGACCTGATTCTCCCACTGTCTCTGCTCATGGTATTAATTGTCAAAGATGCAGAACTATAAAAAGTCAAATATGTGTTAAAATATGAAATTTTGGGTCCTAGCAAACTGCAACACCAATAATACCTCAGGATGCCAATCACTGGGACAGCCCCACAGATCTGCCAAGGCATTTCCTTTCATCATGATCCCTAGTAAAGGATTTAAACCATCTGCTTTAAATCCACTTACTTAATTTTGTAGTTTAAAGGACCATGACACTTAGCTGCTGTCACAAATTCATTTCAAACTTTTGCCGAGATGATCCTGCAACAACTACACGGGGAGAATTAATGGTAGTATTGCCACTAGCAACAGCTGTGTGGTGCTTGCCTGCTGCCTGTGCAACATACAACCAAACAGCAGGACAAAGAGGGAGAGCAGCTAAATGTGGCATGCTAGATCACATATACAAGAACTGTCTCTTAGACAAGCATAACAGATTCCTACCTTTTTGTCCATCTCTATAACAAATTTTACGGTTATGTCTTTTTGTCAGAGGGCACAGCTTTGCAAAAGGGCAGATTCTTTAAAATCCTGTGACAGCATTTGTAATATTTTGTTGATCAACAAGTCTGGCATTTGCATTTGTGCAGAAAAAAAATAAAATCATTACTTGCTCAGGTAGAGCTTTACAGATGCTGTCTTTATCTAGTATCACTTACTTATTGGCTGAAATCCACTATTGTGTAACTCTGTAAAAATCATAGGTACCTCTTAGACCATGTAAGCCTGGAGGGTATCAGGTGAGCAGACATTGTACTTGTACTTTACACGAGAGCAAATGTCATCCCATAGGCTTTAGCTGATGTGCCTTGAATGTTCAAAGCAGTTGTTAACACAACTTTCTTTTTCTAGCAGTCTTCTCTGTATTTCAGTGAAAGAACACAAGTATTATATCCCTTTGTCTCAAAACTCTAATGAACTAACAGCAGAAATATTCCTTAGAATAAGTCAGCACTTCTCTTATTGCTATCATAATTTTGATTTTAAATGAGGACCAGAGTCAGGTGACACAGTCCTTTGAGATTACTCCTTTCAAGCAAAAATGAGTCATCTTTTCCTGTTGCCACTCTTACAGCTGGCACTTTCTGGAGCAGTCCCACTGCAAAAGATTGCAAAATACATGAAATGTTAACCTTCATATTTGAATGAGAGTGCTAGGCTAATAATAAGTGGTGGGTAGGCTGCATTTGTTTTATCTATTTTAGAATCAAGATAGTCATATAGGCCATGATAGTATAAATGTATTTACAGAACAGAACTGGCTTCAGCAACAAAGGAAACAAAATATAACAACTCAGGCTGTAGCTGAGGCCTCATTCAATAACTCACCAATCATCAGAAAAACAATGACTTGGTTGATTTCAATGGGAAGAGAATAGGATACCTCAGACAGAGGTCCAGCACACAGCAATGAACAAAGAGCCTAAGCTGAATGGAAAATCTGACAAGTCTGGAAAATCTGATGAAGCCATGATGATTTGCATTGCTTTCCATTGTAATTAGATGCCTACATGTTGGAGAGCTGATTGATCATAAGTACTTGTAGGAGTTGTGTGACTGCAGCATCCGTCTTGTTGATCACTTAAAATGTATCACATAACAGCTCCTTGATATTTTTCTATGTTTGGCATAGATACATAGATATAGAAACATAAATCCCTGGACCAACATCTCTGCCTTGTGGAGTAGTTGTTTTGCTCATTTTCAGCCACTACAGACTTGCAGACTGTTAAACTTGGAACAAGTAAACAGAGAAATGCATGTCTGTGAAACACTGTTCTCCCGCTGTGACCTTCACGTAATTCATCCATTACACTGTGGCCATCAGAGCACACATCTTTAAGCATATGAGGAATCATGCTCATGTCAATGCAACTCTTCAAAGTGTCCTACTTTCCCTGTGTTTATATTGCATTGCCCAGTAGGAGCAACTTTAAGCTGCAGAGAGAGAGGAGTTTGAAATTTTCCTCATATTCCCACATTCACTCAGGATTTGAGGAACATAAAATCTATCCTTCTGGTGTGTTGGGCCAGGAGTTACCGACTGAGCCCTGCAGCAGGACAGCTTCACAGCAGAGAAGCTTTATGTACAGAAAAAAGGACCTTTCCTTTGAAAATCAGAGGAGCACACTGCATATTCAAAGAGCTTCTTGCACCCAAAGGGGACATGATACAGTTTTACATACAACTTCTGAGATCCTCTTTCAATTAGCCATGGACATGTTCCAACAGCCAAATGTGAATTTATTTATTTATTTATTTATTTATTAACAACACATTAAAACCCATGTAACCTAGAGAAAAACATTTTGTCAGGAACAGAGCTACATACATAGGTGCAGACAAGTGCAGCGCAATGGACACGAAGGTAAGCCCTCCTGGTCTGAATGCAGCCATGCCAGAGAGCTGCTGCACAGTGCCTGTGCAATTCCCTTTTCCCCTCACTTGTTTTCCTTATAAAATATCGACAAGACAAGGCCCAAATACAGGGAAACAGAAAAAGACGTCTTTGTTGCACAGTCCAAGAAACACAGGAAGCATCTTACTTAAATTTGAGAGAGGAGGGGAAAATTTTCTTGCTCTTTGCAGCAGAACAGAGAAGAGACGTCCTTTACCCCCCACTCTCTCCTACCTTCACCTCTGAGGATTATAACATTTACTCACAGTACTTAGGTTCTGCAAGGGCTAGTTAGCCAATGTTTGCACATCATGCAAGTAGTATCATTGAATGGAAAAGCTTACTGCAAATGTTACCCACAGCAAGTGGAATAAACCAAAAACTTCGAGATAGGATGTGACTCATACACCTATAATGATAGTCCTGGAAATTCTGCTGCTTTCAAATACAAGCATCAGATATCGGATTAAGGTTAATAATTGTAGCCCTGTTCTAGGAAGACAGAAATGCAGAGTGACTTGTGTGTGCAAGTACAGAGGAATCAAGAGTCAGCACTGTTACAGATGTTCCCAAAATAATCCAAAATCATTAAGACATTGCAACCACTTTCCACCAAGCATAAACAACTCACAGAGTTAAAGCAAATGTTACATAAACAAACGTTGATTTTTTTTATTTTTTTTTTAAGATATAATGATGGGTTGTTCACAAACACATTCAGATTTTGCTAGAGGATACTGACTAAGAATATAAAATATGTTGCTTATTTACATAAAGGGACTTTTTTAGCTTGAATTTTCAACCCATTCAAGTCAATGACAGCTGTCAATTTTAGAAACAGTCCAGTCAGGACTACTGGAGAAGCAAACTTCAGCTTGCCTGGGATACTAAGTAACAATCAAGAGTTCAAATACACAAACATCACCATAGCATAAGAATTTAATATGTATCTGCTGATCTCCTGTAACTCTCCACTAACATGCACATTGCAGACAGAAAAGGAAAGGTAATTTGAGTTAAAACCAAGTTTCATTGAAGAAGCTACACTTGCATAAATCACATCCTGTTTTTCAGGGGAAATATAAAACACATATGAATTGTCAGCATGTATCAGCTATTGTGTGAAGATCTGTTACTCTGATAACCTGTTTTGCTATGTCTTCTGTGAATATAGAATATATGAGTTTAATTTGGTGTAAAATCTCTCTTCAGCTCCATCATCTCTGTTCAAATACACTTATTTTTTATAAATGTAAAATGTATTCCTATATAAAATATAAAAGTAAGTTCGGAGGAGTTGTGATTAGGTCTGTAAGCAGTAATCACAACCTACAATCTGTACAGGATATTGTACCAAGTCCATCTTCATATTTCACAACAACAGAAGAAAGATGATATTTGTGGTCCTTTACGGAACACCTGCACCTGTTGTTCAGTATTCCTACATCCCCACTAGGAAATAAAACATTAAAAATAAGAAATAAATTATTTTTATTTTCATTGTTGCTGTTGTCTACACCTGCTTCAGGATAAATAGAGAATTGGAAGGAACCCTATAACTTTTCTATCATGAAGCAATTTGAGTGACTTGTTACAATTCTCTTCAACATATATTATTTATTTATTTATTTATTAGGTTCATGAGTGTGTCTCACAGCATCTAGACACTCTTTTGAAAAGTATACAACAAGAAATCTTGTTACTGCAGCTCTTCTGGCTGTTCAGTGCTCTCAGGTCTACTTAGGATCACTTTAGATGCCACAATCAGTTGGCAAGATAACATATTAAAATCTGCTTTCTGTATGTATCTTCTATGAATAAGACTCATCTCACATACTTGAGTCACCTTTTTAGTGACAGGCAACTGTCTGAGCTCCATTTTGAGACAGAAGATCAAGACAAAAATCTCCAAAATGTGATTTAGCTCTCTTCAGTGATGATAGACAGGCCAGGAAGCCAGCATAGACTAAAGATGACAGTAGTGGAATTTAAAGTTTCCTGAAACAAAATTATCCAAACAGTTGTCTCTGCATAGAAGTGTGAGTTAATATATGAAAACTATTGTCTTATCCAATCAGGTCAATTTGTGACACCCACCCAAAAAAATATCCTGAAGACAACATATGTATATTCAGTGAAGATGCAGACAGTTCTTCTAATAACCAACAAATCCAGTACAGCATTTTTCAGAAATGTGTAGAGAAGCTGACCCAGTTTTATATCACCAGGCAGCAATATATGGCAACTTTGAAGTTCTGTTGTACTGGCAGTGACTGTGTCATAATTTACCAATTACTGTGTAGGACTAGAAGAGGAAAGGATAAACACATGTGTATATGCACATGTGTAACAGACACATTTTCCCTCTCCCATCATCTTGTCCTTATTTTAGAGTGCTCTGAGAATCCCAGGACAGGTTGAGTTTATTTCTTTTACAGCATGGATGGTGGGAAAATAAATTAGACTCTTTCCAGTCATCTCACAAACACCAGTGGCTGATGCCTTTGGTTGGTTGGTTTTGTTTTTTTTCTGGTTTGTTTGTCTGTTTGTTTGGTTGGTTTTTTAATGCCTAAATTGCTTCTGGCAAAGAATACTTTCAAAGTGCAGTTCTGTAGTATTTGTGGATGCCTGTCTAATATGCAATGGTGAGGGTAAAGACCACTTTGTTTGCTACTGGGCAAAACATCAGTTGATTGGACATCTGAGTGCTGAGCTAAGCCCCAGACTTAGGATTTAGCTTGCATTTCAAAACAAACATGCAAAATGTAGTCCTTTTATATCTTTATTTTGATAAGGCTTCATTCTTCTAATCAGTCATAGTGTTAGAGTGACAGTTAAAAGAAACGGGAGCTAGTGATCTAACAATAGCAAGATCCATATAGGTCATTGAATCACTGACTTTATATGACTCACCAACAACATAGCACACATTATCTAAAGGTAGTGTTTGGTAAATTATTTTATTGTGACAAGGAGACATATGCTTCATTGTTGATTCACTAGGTGCTGTTTTAATTGTGAGACATAAGTCTAGTGTTTGCACATTGACTTCTTCCAGCTCAGGCTCTGTTGAATGGGATAAACAAAGTAACAGGGCTTCCAGTGATCAGCTATCAGCCCATGGGCTGGTTATTTTGCAAAGAAATCCCATCTCCAGTCTTTCAATCCTGTCAACAGACATAAGTCTCCTTGTTTTCCTGTGGACACCCAAAGCTAGGCAATAAAAACTGCTAGATTTAGTCTGAATGATGGTTTCGCACAGAAGTTGGACAAAAGTTGACACAGTTTTCAAACGAAGATTTTTGAATAGGTTGGATAAAACCCTACCTTGAATTTGAGCTATTTTAACTGTAAACTGTTTTTTAAATTCAAATGTTAAGGGCTGGACTCTGGAGGTACAGATGACAACTAAGTGACTAATTCCCACAGAAAATGGGCAGGAGTTGGGTGCTTCATTCCCTTATAGGACATTAAATATCTCCCACTAAGATTTTCCAGTAAGCACCCAGAAAACCCTTTTGTTTTCTGAACTTCAGTTTCCTATCTGAATCTTCTCTTACAAAATTAGTTGCAAACATTGCTCCAGGTGCCAGAGATTTTGCTCTGTTTCTTCTTGGAAATGGTGAAAGGCGAAAGCATCCACAAGAGCTTAATACACAGCTGGTGGTTGTCAGCCTGAGGTAAAATTTTTGGAGGGATGTACACCATCCAGATAGAAGTCAGCCTTAGTATTTTCGTTTGTCTTTGGGTCATTTACCTGAAACACAGCCTTAAAGGCAGCTGATTCCCAGCCTCTGTCTTCTCATGAACGAGCTATGCTGGGACCAACCTGTGAGAGGGTCTTACCATTACTCTTCCTCAACAGGTGCTGAGTGTCCAAGCTACCCTCAAAGGCAAGAGGCATTCAAAACACCTTATATTTTACACACTGAGCTCTGCAAGTGTCAGAAAACATTTTTTAATTTGTATCCATTCATACGTTTCTTTCCATATGTGTTAGCTTACCAGGTTAGACTCATGTCCTGGAGCACATTGTAAGGGAGACTGTTTATCTTCCTACACATGGAATATTGATATCACTCTTGGTAATATTGCAATAACAGTTTCTACTGCAGTTAAATAGTCTTCTGCATTGCTTTACAGGTACACTGTGCATTTTTTCCCAAATGCACTTTTTACCCCTTGAAAATCACTCTTTTCCTCAATAAATCAGTGCAGTTCTGACTTACTTAATCATGGAAGGAGAAAGAGGGGAGGGAAGTTGGCCACCTTGATTTAATTTCCTCTCTGAAGTGCAGCATATTTAGATTAAGGGAGCCACAAAGGGACATTCCCTACAGGGACTCAATATTTGAAATCTGATTTCCTTCTTACTGAGCTGTATGTTGTTGTTGTTGGAATCAACAGACAGAGCAGCTGACCAAGTGATTAAAAGACCTACCTGAAGGCGCTGTGACTGCAATTTTAATTTGAAAAATCCTGCTAATGTTTTGTGTATTTTGTGACAAAGAGTTGCAGAATTTATTATGCAGTAATTTTAAAATAAAATACATTAAGTCAATTTTGAAATGCATAAGCTGTCTTTGCAGAATAAATTGCATAGCAGTGTAGTAAAAGGAAAATTCCATACCCGGGTTTTTAACTCTCATTTACTAACTGTTACTAAGTAGAGTTTTGGACCAAAAATTCATAGTAATTATAAATAGTTAAGTATTTTTACTGGTCAGTGTGCAATGGATATATACAAGCCTCTTTCTTTTTGATCCAGCTCACAAGGTTACATTTTCCTTCTCTCTCTTCCCCTACATTCCCCGGGTATTCAACAGGCATTATGTAGTGAAGTTAATTTAATTTTTTTTTTTTTTTGCAAGTATTCAAAGTCCACAAGAGCTTCCTCCCACAGGGGAAAGAAAGCCTATCCCCATCTAGATAATTTTGTACTCAGTGTATCATGCAACTTCTTCACAGCAAGAAAGACTGTAGGAGACCAGGCTATACTCCGGAGTACAACAGCTCTGTCTCTGCTATGAGAGTCTGTGAGGTTATGCTTGACAATAAGATATATTGGGAGCTTTCATGTAAGCATGAATTAACTAGAAGCAGTCATAGCATTTGCTATTTTATACACACACATATACACAGAATCATTTATAATCAAGACTATTACTGCCAGTTTGAAAGCATCTTGCCATAAAACATGATGCCATATAATGTATATGATGCCCAGGCTCTAGAAGTAACTCTCACAGTCAGTGGAACACTAGTTTATTCTTTTAAGCCTTAATCAAATAAAAGCATGTAAGATGTGCAAAATTTTTAATTCAATGACATTAATATGACACTTCAGGATAAGCACTAGTTTCAGTGCTATGCCAGACTGGAGTCGTAACACTTATTGTTGCATCCCATTATTCCCAGTGCAGTCTAAGGGAAACAGGGAAAATACCTTTCAGTAGCTTGACAGAACTTTGATATCTGTGCTACAATATAGATTCCTCAAGTTTACCCAGATTTACAAGATTATCAATAAAGCAGATGAGTAAACAATACAAACTGTAAAATATGAAACTACAAAAGGAAGTATATTAAGTCAAGTAATGAATACAAAACTTAGTTATTTAAGTAAATGTGTGACTAGTTAGATATGAGATTTATGTGGATAGACATTTTTTCAACACCTATAAAGATTAGTTAATTTGTGTAAAGAAAGGTTAACACAAAGCTTCACCAAGTTTTCGCTTTTGACAGCTGGATGTACAGAAGAAATTAATTACTTTCTCCATATTGCCTTTCTTCTAGCAGTGAAAGTAAATGCAAAGGCAACCCTTGAACAGATTTTCCATTAAGGCTCATAAAATAAAAACAGTAGTGAGGACAGATGCTAAAGTACATCAACAGCTTTTATGGTTATCCTTTTTTCTAGTGATGTGCATAGTAGAGGCACATATCAGATTGTACAATAGTCTCTTCCATATTGCAAGCAAGAGCAGTAAACAGATATAATACTTGCAGCAGAATATCACTAATTCACACTACTGGCTGGCAGACGAATTGTGAATTATTGTAGATTGCAAACTGCTGAATAAACAAAGACAAGCAATAAGCAAGCATAAAGCTTCACATAATGTACTTTGTTCATTAATGCTGATAGCCATCCTTAAATTCTCTTAGCTATGTTAATAACTCAGAGGACTGTCCTGGTAAATGAAGTGTAGTAAATTTTGTACCAAATCTCACAGTCCAAATAATAAGACTTGACTACAGCATCTCATTCATATATTCTACTAAGGCATAACAGAGACTGACAGATTCTTGCTGAACATCATAAAATGTGCACATAACAAGGCAGTGTTTCACTTGCATTTTAAAAACCTTTGTCCATTTTCCCCCTACCTCGTTATAGGAAAACAAATTGCTTCAAGTCATCTCCTGAATAGTGTTGTCCTCTCAAACCTGAATAGGTGAGCCCAAAGGACAAACCTGGAAGGAGCCTGTGCAATTTATAAAAAATAAAAACCAAACTAAAAAGGTCAAGCAGGTCTATCATACACATACTTTCAACAGCATGCTTTGGAAATGTGCTCTGCTATGGATGTTTGAAGGGTTTAAGTTTAGTTTTATAATCACACACTGAAAAAACATTGGATTTCTTTCTGAGGTTTTTACATTGCCCTGCTGCACACAAACTAGAAGTCTTTCTCTTACTTTCTGAAATATTCATTTTTTTTAATCTTTCCACCTATCATCTTATAAACTTCATGTTCTGCCTCTTGCTAGTCTGACCTGCCTTTTGGCATTATTAAAACCAGTCACAATTCAAATCGATTCTTTGGAAGATACTAAGTTTGAGTTCACATTCATAAAATAGGGCTTCCACCTTTGATCATAAAGATTAAAGAAAAAAAAAGGTTGTTCCATGCTTTTTAATCTTATTCTTAAGGTAAACAAATGCCAGTTACATGTCTGCACTTTCCACAGTGACCAGGTGTTGAAAATGTCTATGTGCAAACATTCACATAATTTTGAGGATGGTACATTATAAATGGAAAACACTCTTCAGGTCTAAATTCTGATCTTTCTAAGCAAATATTTTATAAAGAGAGTTTTTTAACTAGTTCTATAGGACCAGAATTACACCAGGCTTATTTAGATTCTTTAACTTGCAGTCCTTTTCATTGTCATAATCTTCCTTCTCCTTGAAAGCTGAAAGAGGATATAACAATTGACATGTTTTAGTGTTTGTGAGGCTTAAGGTCTTGGAAGACCCTTTATGGATTTGGGATGTGGGGTTTTTTTGTTTTGTTTTGTTTTCTTTTTTCTTCTTTTTATGGATTTTTAGAACAACCAAGTTGCCTTTTTTTCATTCAGAGCCTGCCTTGCCATTTGTTGAGCTACATCTAGAGCCATAGCTTATCCAGAAGCCCAGCACTAAAACTGAAACCAGGGAAGAAGCAACTAGCCTAGACCAAGAGTCCGTTGTTTAAAAAGTCTGTTTTCCGGCCAGTACTGTTTTCCAGTCTTTGTGCTGGTTCATTCCATCCCCAAGTATTTTGTAGGAGGATGGGACATCGAGAGAACATGTATTCTTCTGTCAAGCCATATCAACTACTCAACCAGTACCTTGATACCTTGGTACTTGCAGCCTCTATGGTGGCAGAGGAATTAATACATAGGTGTGATGTGAATACAGATTACATAAAAAGAGATGAAAACGTGTGTCATCTGTTATCCATATCTCTGCCTTCAAAACTGAAAAGAAGCTGCACAGGATATCCTGCGTTTCCAATTTGCTTACATTTTGGATTGAGAGACACAGCAGCTGCTGTAATACCTAAACTTGCAACACACACTATGGGCCCATGGATTCTGATTGCCAAACCAAGGACACCTTGATGTGAGTGGTATTTCTTTGGTAGAAGATCTTGTCTACTGACAGCACATCTTGTCTTTGCCAGTCTTTTTGTGTCAGCAAAACATCTCATTCAATTACAACTTCAAGCAATTTCTTCCCTGCCTAGAAATAATCAGATATTCCTACCTTCTGGGAAAAACTAGTTCTGCTGGAAGCTTGCACTGTAAAGCTATTTTTTAAATTAGCTCTCCATAGTTGTGAACTGAATGAATTATTGTTATCCACAGCAAATATTTAAACTACTTTTCTGTTTGCTAATCTTATTAATTTAATCCTCTTCACTCATGCTCTCTTCCATTTAGCCTTCCACAAACTTGGAAGACAGTACAAACTTCTATGAGAATACTTCTGCCTGAGAGAATAGCGAAGAAATTCTCAAGAACAATCCCTGTGTCTGAGACTACTAATTTAATTCTTTCACTAAGGCAGGAGAAATTACAAATAACAATTATCAATATGCATGAGGTACTTAACAGCATGCAGTCAACAGAGTAGGTGGGATTTAGACAAAAAAGGTCTAGGACATCATTCATGTCATCTTAAGGTAGACTTAAAACAACAGAATCTATTCCAGGAAACATGCAGCTGTCTGCACTGACTACAAAGAGTCCCAGGTGAATAGTACAGATGCAGATGTCTATATTGGGTTTATCTGGAGTTAAGTAAGGGAAATGCCAGCCCAAGGGCTTACGTGGCACTTAGATAAAATAATTGCATGAACTCTCTAAGAAGACATTACAAAACCAAATAAACGGATGTCACTCAGAGCTCTAATGAGCACAGTTATTTGAAAAGTTCCAGGATTCATCTAAATTATCATGACCTGAACCATGTTATAAAATTGCAGCTCCTCGAACCCTTATCTGTTGCTCAGGCACTGAAGGTTTCCTCTTCCTTCACCAGTTACATTTCCAGAGAAGCAAAATCCTTTGAGATACTTCATTGCAACAAGCTTTTGTTTCCACAACGGTGCTCAGTATCCTCTTTCCTTTCTGTCAAGGTGTTCCCTTTCTCTCCAAGATGATCCTTTTCCCATTCTCCAACCTCTTATTCAGTGGGATACATCTTAGCAAATTTTCTGTTCCATATCACTTTCTGCTTGTTCTCCTGCTTTTCGTCTCATATTTCCATAATCATTTGGAGATACAGGTTACAAGAAAACCTTTGAGTGCTTTGGAGTTTTCTGGATTTCAAACTTCTCTGGAACTATATTGCACCTTATGGCTTTTAAAAAACAAACAAACTTACATACCTGGGTGGCTGATCTCTACTCCCACTGTTAGAGTCCATGTAGAGCAACTGTTGTCTAAATGCAACAGGACAGTAAACTTATAAAATGCCAGTCTTGAACCACAGACTTGAAAAATCTGAGGCCCAAAATCACAGAATCACAGAATCATCACAGTTGAAAAGACCTCTAAGATCACCAGATCCAACCGTTACCCCAAAAAAAACAACAAAAAAAAACCCCAAAACAACCACCACCTCACCATCCCACTAGAGTCTGTCCCGGAGTGC
>WUAM01000089.1:1195610-1206978 GCA_024336885.1 Actenoides hombroni
ACTCGTATCAGCTGTGATGTCTGTGATACACACATACTTTATATTTACCACTGCATATCATACACCTATATTTACATATAAGTTTGTAAAAACAAATGCATCGTTTTGTCTTGTTTTCTCCAAGTCATAGTTAGAAGATACATTATCAGAGTGAGCTAAAGCTGAACCTCCAAGTGACTCATTCCAGCTGCTGCTGCTTAATCTGTGTTAGTTGTAGTGAGGACACAGTTCTGACTGAGATATTCATGCAGTACGTCTTTGAAAAGCATTGGGAATCATCAGCAATGGGTGACTTTATCTGTACCTGGGTGACTTTATTTCTAACTAAACCTGAAAACTGAAATTATCCCATGGGTTAGAGAGCTTACATTTTTCTCTCCATGTGTGTTCCTCTAGGCAGGAAGAAGTCCCTTGTTTAGCACCTCTAAATAAAGATGCTGAATAAGTGACAGTTTATTTATGAAACATTGTATCATGTGGTATAACTGCATCTGGCACAAAAATCTCTTAAACATATGTGATTGTTTGCAAACATGTCCAGTGAAGGTGAAAACAATTATATGTTTTTTCTTTAAACTTTTTCACCTGAAAATGTTGGATGCAAATCACTAAGTTTTACAAGTTACATTTTTTCAAATACTTCACTCAAAATATGCAGAGAAAATACATATTATATTATAAACACACACATAAAGAGTTTTCCCTGTATTGCCTGTTTTGTAAGTAAGAGTTTTTCATACAAGTGCCTAAAATGCATTTCCATTTTCTTTGTGGTTACTTAAAAGCTGGTTTAGGGCTAAACTTAAAGGCAAATCAGTAAACCACAAATAAACCATTTGCCCTTAGAAATACAATCAAGGGATAGGATAAGTGCAAAACTCCAACTCTGCCCAGCCCTGGGGCAGAACACCCAGACACGGTCTTGCCTGAAGAGCAGACGAGCTCCACTGTGTTTTGATTAACTCAGCTATCTGCAGTATATCCCATCTGCTGTCCCAACTTTGTCACATACAAGCATGACACCAGGCAAATAAGGGGGTTGGTGTCCCTCCCACGTGGCTGCTAGAATCACCTGCTGGCTGAGCAGATGGGATTTGTCGACAGCTTGAATCTACGTAGACTACCTGCCTGACAAAGCTGGGCCTGAGGGGGTTCATCAGCCATCTGAGCATAAAGCTGTGCTTTAGCCTGCAGCATTGTGTATGGAGACTTCCTTCTGACTGAGCAATTCCTTTGCAAAAGATAAGATTATCCCATGGTCACGTATCTATTAAGTGACAGAGCTGGAAACAAAATCCAGGAGTCTCAGATCAAAGTATACTAATTTATAACTAATAGAAACAGAAAGCCACAACTAGAGGATGAGGGTGCCTCTGTCAGCCTTCAGGGAAAGAGTCTTGCTGACAAGGAGCACTATTTCACTATTCAGGGTAAGGGTTTGATTTCTAAATGAGCAGGCACTCTGAGAAATGATTACTTAAGACTCCCTCAATATTTGCGTGTCTTCTGTCTCCATGTCCTCAGCGGTACAGCATGTCATCAGAGTGCTGCTGATTGTAATGACTGGTTGACAGAAAATGGTAAAACTAGGAGAAAATGGGGCGCCGGTTGCGCTGAGTAAGCTGCTGTCATTTACTCACAGAGTAGACATGGAGTCACAAGCACAGAATGTATACAAGTTCAGGCCGTCTTCCCCCCTTCATCTTCTGAGTCAGTGCTTCATTTTTAACATTATTTGGACACCTCAAGTCTCAGCAGTAAGTCTGAAATGGAAAGCAGTCAGCATTTCCAGGGTGCAAAAGCCAAAATCCATGTAAGAAACAAAATGACTTCCACTGAAATAAGAACGATGTTGTGAACTACAGCAGCAGTAAACCAGAGTTGGGACAACTTAAAGATGGCTTCAAATCTACAAAGTTTCATAAAGAATCAAAGATCTAGCTACTTATATAAGAAGGAGGTGTTGATTTTATCTACCTGTACATCAGAATGCACATGCATGCTGCAATTATCATTTTATGCATAATATCCTTTAATAACTTGTGTTATTTAGTTTATGTAAATAAATCATATATTGTCATGACATCTCTCTATTAAGCACCTCCTTCTTTCTTTAACATGAATGGAGACATGAAGTACAGATGAACCCATTTTACTTCCGAGTGCATCACAACTGCTAGGTTAGAGGGAAAAAAACCACATTATGGAAAGTCAAGACCCAGTGGCCTGAGACACTTCCCCTATCAACAAGCAAAAGAGCATTTCAGAGATGATAAAATGCTACATAAATCTTCCAAGAAACAGATAAGAAAATGAGCAAGATCATAAATGCTTAATATTTAACTCATCTCAACCCTGCTGAAGAAACACTCTTTTGAAGAAAGTTAAATATAGCCAACTAGTAAAATGAATCAATATAAGCCATAAAAGGGATGACCACATAGCAGATAGGGAAATTCTGACAATTCACAAAAAGGAGCCAGAGAAAACTGAGAACTGCAAAGTTCTGCTGATTTCCCCAGGCAAATGAGGTGGTCTCTTGTAACAGGTGACACAGGTTTTTATCCCCAGATAATTAGGAGAGTTAATATGTTTCTATCAATAGATATGCATTGAAAATTAAACTCCATAAGTTGACAATCAACCCTTTTTTTGTTTTTCCTACTGAGTGAAAACAAAGTTGTCTTGTGTGATACAAATGATGTCACAGAGCATTTAATGCAACTGTATCAAATCATTCCCTGATAAGTATCAGCCATTAATCTACAGTCAGTGGATCACTAAAGTCATGACTGGGAATTTAGAATCTAGCCAATTTACACCTATCTCTCCGTAGAGTCAGGACTGAAGAGGGGCTTCTAATCAGAAGTGTTTCCCATGCAACCACAGAAAGTCATTAGGCCCAATTAAAATTCATCTCAAACTGCACAGCTGGCCTGTCCACAGACCAGGCTAAGTTTCCTAGCCAGCTTGAGACAAACTAAGGCTACCTGTTCGTGTTTCAATCAATATTGGTTTACAGCAGAAAGTTTGGGGTTTAGCTAAGCAAAAGTTCATTTAAGTTTTCTTCTGCAAACAGAAAAGAACCTGCTTTTGCCAAAAGCTGGCTACCGCAGAAGTTTTCATTTCTCCAGTAAAGGAAAACCACTTGAAAATTTTGTCACAATAATCTAGTCTTTCTAATAGTCCTGTGCCCCTATTCTGGACTGTGAGCTGGGCCACCGAAATCTCCCAAGCCATGCCACAGACCCAGGATGCACAACAGGGGCTCAGTGAAACACTGTGGTGCACCAGAGAATGAGTGTTGCAGGTTATTAGCCCACCCAGAGAATGATGGTGGCAGGAGACATCTAAACTGTAACATCTACTATGTACAAACATCTCTTTTCAGTTGAAGTTTTTGCACAGAACAAATACCACCTCCTCAAAAACTCTTATGAATGAGTAAAGCAAGATGGTCAAAGACACAAGACATGCTGTTGAGGCAGAGGAGTGTAAAATACCTCTCTCAAAAACATCAGTACTCTCAAAGGACCTGATCCAAACCTATTAAGTGAATGAGAATCATTCTATTAGCATCAGCTGGCTATTTGATCCCACACAGCAAGATGGAAACTGTATTCCTTAAAAAAAACACCTCAACAGTGTGGACTAAAGAGCATTTCCAGCAAAAGGGCCCTCATACCCTCATATTACAGAAGTTGTACATCTGCTATTCAACCATAAATCCTGATAGTTTAGCTCAATGTAGTGTATTTTGCTCCATGTTAAATTCCTTAAACTTTTTGATGGACAGAGTGGAGCACAGAAGCCACACAAGTGGTAGTTTCTTCTTTTCATGAAAATAAACTATTTGCTTTTCAGTGCTTGAGCTGCAGTAGACAAAAAGTAATCTAGACCCTTGCAAATCAGGAAGAATCAACCAAATTGCTCACAGCTTAAACTGCAGAGCACTAGAGAAGGCCTGACTGCTTCAGGCCACTGCCCCACAATTTGACAGGGCTAAATTAGTATTGCTAACTTGTAGCTATCCTATTTCTTTTTTATAAAACCTTCTTATAGACTTGCCACTGAAGAGTAAGGATGCCAGGAAGCAGAACAAAGCCAGAAAGACATGAAATTCAGCATCAGAGAGAGAAAACAGCCAGCAAAAGCAGGGGCAAGAATGAAGTTAGGAAGCAAGAGGTGTAAGGAAAGGATATTAAAAAAAAAGTAATTGGCTACACTGGTAGCCACTGTGTGCCACTCAAGAAGCCCTCCCCAGAGTTTTGCATGAGTGAGTGCCCAAGGAATAGTCCTGTGGATACCCAGAGGCAAAAATCCTTTCTGATGTGCTTCTCTCAGGGCAGCAGAATCAAATTCTGCACCAGAAACAGGCTGACCAAGCTATGTACAACAGGAACTTCCCTGCACAGGTCATACCACTGAAAACAGCCCACACGCAGACTCATGAATCTAATTAGGCACAGCACTGGGGAACGAGAAGATATTTCTTTGTCTTAAGTTCATTGCAGCCTTTGGCTTCTCTCCGGAGGCTACCAGCAAGGTTACCAGTGACTGCCAAGCATAGCAATGGTGTCATTATGGAAACACCTGTCCACAGGGCCACAGCAATACAACACCCACAAAGGCCGCCAAACAACAGATGGTAACAACTTTTTATTGCTACCAACATGAACTGGATTTGAACCAGCGAGTTAGAAGTAAAAATATTTCCAGCTTGTTTCTTATTCCTTTTAGCTATTTTTTTCCCCTGCTAACATTACATATGATGTATTACCTTACATTAAGTCCTAGGCAAGGACTTGATTAAAAAAACAACAACCACCTTCTCCTTACTGTGTAATACAAAATAGAACTGGCAAACTTGGATGCCTGCTGTTTACATTTTACAGTAAGAGGGCAATTTCACACTGCCTACTACTGATGCTGCAATATTTGTATACCCACTTTTTTTTTGTTTGTTTATTTTAACTCAGTTCATGCCAGAATTAAAATGAGAAGACTCATCAAAAATGTCATGTCTTCTCCATTATAAAGGGTTTGTGTCAGCCCTTTGTCTGCATTTTTCTATCATTCTAACATCGATCTGTTTACAAAATCAGGTCAGCTCTGTGGCTGTCCTACATAAAGCACCAGGGATCCATCCCTTATCCAATCCCTGCTGCCCATCAGCTAATCTGTGACTGTGCCCCTGCCCAGGTGACTCTTTATTCCATATACAGTTGTAGGTCTGACCCTACTAACCCAACCCTTTCCACCACAGCCACTCAAGGCACAGGTTTTCCTTGTACCTAAAACCATCCAGCCTGCTCCTGTCCAGACACCTTTCATCATCCACAGAAAGTCAATGAATCAAAGGCGAAGCAGAAAGCTAGAAGTTAAAAGTATCCAAGCAGATTGCTGAAAGCATACGTCGTACGGCAGGCATGCTGCAGCAATGTGTGGGTGGCTGGCTGCTTGTCTGGCTGCTTGCCCGCCGCTCTTCGCACGCCGGCGGTACACCTCCAAGATGCTGCCGTACCATAATCAGCCTCAATGGCACAGGCTGCACACGCTTCAGGAGACGTGCACAGACCTCTTGGGTTTGGAGAGCTTTTGGATCTGTGGTTATTTAGGCTTCTATTTATGATCCTGTTGTGTAATAAAAAAGTATGCTAGGGGAAAGACAGTGGCTTTTCTGTAACTCAGACAGTATTACTTTGACAGAAATTAAATTATAAACCCTTATCACCACTTAGGAGTGGCAAGCACTAGAGGCTATAAACCCCCTGGGTGAAATTTTAACTCTGTGGAAAGCAAGGGCAAAATTACTATTGACATTAATAAAGCCAGGATCTCACTCTATATATTTGTGCATGTACATGTTTATGGTTTGCATTTTCACAGAGAATCTGGATTACTTATTAACTGACATGCAGAGACAGCGGTAAAGACTGCCCACAATATCATCAAAGCTTATGGAAATGTTCCTAAGATTCTCATTTCCTTTGAAACTGCCTGTACGAGCCAAATAAGAATCTCCTAAACCCAGTATGTGTTTTGGTCTAGATATAATTTATTTGCAAAACAGCATCCATGAGTGATTGCATGCTTTTTTGTTGTTTTCTGAAATTAATATTTATTGGGAAAATTTAAGTAGGAGTGCATTATTCTGTGCTTTATTAAATCAAATTAGTTACTGAGCTTTAAGTGGCCTTCTCAGTTGGAATAATTCTCACAATATTGGCTAGTAAGTTTTGACTGTAGATGCTGTACAAAAGCAAACTGGCTGTAAAAACATTATTTATAATGCAGCATGTATTATATTGTATCTGTAATTCCCAATTTTTCCAGAAGCAAGATGTACGTAGTTTTTTGTTGGTTTTCAAGCAAAAAATAAGAATGTAAATTTTGTGCTATAATCATTCCTAACTCATCCATTTGCTTGTTCTGACATCTCCATGGAACTAGATCTGTGAATTTTATGAAATTCAGCTGTCTGGGTTTTTTTGCCTAAGCACTTTCTGGCAAAGGCAGATCCTCCAGTGATGCTAATGACTACAGATCATTTGGCATAAATGGAAATATAACAAGTAACTCTTCTGGAAATCTGCTCCATGTAACCAAAATACTGTTTTTCTTAACATCTGCTAAGTTTCACATTAAATTGTATCTGGGCATGAAAAAACTAAAAAGAACGGATAATATTTATTTATTTATTTATTTTTGTTAATACAAGTTCCGTATTTAGACCTCTGCATTTCTTTTTGTCATTTATGTCTGAATAGATATAATATTGTTTTAGAACAGACATCCCCCATAATATTTTTTTTCTTGTCCTGATCAGAAGCCACTTCTGCTTTGCCTTAATATTTCTCCTAGCTGAGTGCCATTCTTGCATTGACTTTTCTCAGTTTTTCTCACATAGCCATACTTCTGTTCCCACACAACTCTCTGGTGACGTCCTTCTAACTAAATGGAAATTGATCTCTTTTTCCAAGTTTGCTCCTTCAGCCCTTCTCCTGCTTCTCAAGAAATCATGTCACTCAGTCATCTTTCAGTCTTCGCAGTTCACTGTACCTCAGGACAGGAACAATTTCCACTATTTCCAGTTGTTCTGGTGCAGGTATCTGATCTACACTGGTTGTAAAAGCTCCCAGAGAGGGAAGTATCAGCAAGAGATAATTAATCTCATCATTACAGCAACCAGGTCCCTCCTGATTCTCACAGCAGTTTCTCAAGCTCTCCTAGAACAGCAAGCCCTGGGCACCATGATGGGAACTTCTCCCTGCTTTTTCTGCTTCCTTTCTCAGTCATTTTTGGCATCTGCTCCCCTGAGAAGGCTCTGCAGCTTACCTTGAGAATGGGCGACCTCCCCTCAAAGGATTCCTCCTTACCCACATTCCTTACCCACATTTGGGAACAAATTAAACAAGAAAACAAACAAATGAATATATTCCATCATAGTAGGATATGTCTAAGACATGAAGAACAGAATGGTTCTCCTTCTCCACTGTTCACAGAGAAAGTCTATTTCACTGTGCACATAAATTTTAAATTAACATTAACCCAAATGGCCAAGGATCCCAGTGCAAAGCAAATATACAAAATATCTTACTCATAATGTGACGGGTTGGATAACAGCTTTAGGTTTATCTACTTTTCATGGATAAAAGTGATGGTATATTGCACAGAACACTGGGAAAAAACAAGATTTTGGGTTGTATGAGTTTAGAGCATAATCTATTCTATGATATCTGGACCTGTGTTCTTTAGGAACTATTTGAAAGCACAGATGATTTAGGAACACCTCTAATCTATCAATTCTATTGTCACCTTCTATTCATTGACCATAAAAACCATCAACCATGCAATAAAAATACTAGCTATGCAACAGCAAAACTGGATGTTGTTCTTTGTCCTTGGTTTATAACACGGCCTGCTGCTCTGTGGCTTTTTTGTCTTTGATCCTCTAGATCTCTTTGTTAGATGTTGGAAGTCCAGTGAGCCAGACAGCAGATATATAACACCTTTGCACTGACCAAATCCTGTGCTGTCTTAGAGGTTTTGAAGGCTGCTTCAGCATAGGTATTATTTTGGGGATTTGTCACGTTATGACAGTCACAGCCCTGAACTTCATAAGGTTCAGTACTAATCCAAATCTTGCCTAGAAATCACATCAAGTTTGGTCCTACATGCCTCCCCTACCTCAGACCATAAGGGGATGGGCACAGGAGTGTGTCCCCTTCTGGAATAGATTTAAAGTAAACCCCTCAGGAGATGTGCCAGCCGAGGAATCCCAGCAGCTCATACAAAACTTTCAATACCACTTTGCACCATATGAAAGAGCTGAAAGAGGGAAGGATCTCACAATCTGGACTGTTACTGTGAGTAACCAGCTCACCTCCAGTTTTTCAGCAGCCTAGAGTTGTGACCAGTTCTTTTAGCTGGACTGCAGAAGGAACAATCACCCAATTGCCTGTTCCTGTTTTAATGCATTATGTACAAAATGTGAACTGCCTTATGAAGTAAGCAGTGGTAGCACTATATGTATTTCCATTACATTTAATTTCTCATGAAGCAAGACAGAAGAGAAACACCAACACCACAGCTGATGTGTGATCTCATAGACTTGGACAAAAAGAAATTGAGGTATTAACCCAATTACTTTCTGTCCAAAGTCCATTTTGCTTAGTTCAGCATCTACAAATCAAAAATCAAAATGTAGTTATAATTATAGGAAGAATGGTATCGTCTTGTAATTAAACTGTCAAGGTTTACAATTACTAACACTGAGCTGTGCATCAATGGTTTATGACTGGCATGAAAAAAGAAGTTACTTTTACATTAGCCCAACTTTCCCAATTTTAAAAATTAAACAGAAATCCATCCTTGCTTTAAAGAGACCATGTATTTTAAATAAAACTGCTTTTAGAACCAGTAGGTTTCTGTAGCCCGACACAGCCCTTCTTTCTGCCCATTTCACCAGGCTCAGTGCCTATGCTTATGTAAGGACACCCGCTAAAGGGGGATGTACATACTTTCACTACAGAGTTTAACCCCCTTGGGAATTGTTTGGAAATGATGGGTGGATGGAATCCATCTTCCTTAAAAGCCCTCAGCAGAATTGTCCTCTGTGAATGTCATTCAGTGTCAGGGTATCTATTTGTGATTGATATGATCAGTCTGTGGTAGTTTAACTCAATACCATGTTCTACCTTGAAACTAGGACAGAAGCCAAATAATTAGGGTAGCTATTTCTTATATGTCTAAATCCAGAGAAATAAGATTTGCTTTCTTTTTTTCCCCTTTTTTCTTCCCCCCCCCCCCCCCCTTTTTTTTTCCCCTCCTCTTTTCTTTTCTTTTTACCTCAAATGACAACAATATACCCAATACAATTTATAGGGGCTTTTTATCTAAATTGCCACTAGATTCTTTAGTTTGTTTCCTATATAGAGATTTGCTTTCATTGATACAGATCTTTTACGTTCTTTAATTCAGTATAAGTTCACCTGTGGTCTTTGAAGAAGATACCTGCAATGACATAAATGTCAGCTGTGTGACCAAGAATTAACATATTACTAAGAAGGCCCTTTAACACTACACAAGGTATAGAACAGATAGAGGCAGTATCAGCTTTCAAATCTCTACATTTAAGGCAAGGGGCTCATTGCTTACCATGCTGAGTCGGCCTGAAATGTACTGTGTTTCAAAATATTATTATTTTGTAGAAGCATAAGGCTTTTAAACTAGTTATTATACACTTTGGAGCCTTACCAAAGACACCAACCCCCAGATAAAATTGTAATGAATAGTGGCAGGGAGAAAAGTAGCTACTGCAAAGCCTAATTAAGTATTTTGATTAGTTTGTACTTGCTGCATTTTGGCTGCTGTTTATAATTAATTTTATTATCTGATGTCTGTCAGTGCTGGTTTTTCAACTACTTCTTTGTTTACTTAATTGTGAAGTTTATAATCATCACTTTGGAAAAATGAGTTTTCCTCTCTGTTTTTATAATTGATCATATTCACTAAGCCTTTTTGCCCTTTCAAGTTCAATATGCTTCATAAAACCGGCAGAATTAACCCCAAGCAACAAATTAGATTTCCAGTTGCAATAGCAGGGGGCTGAGCACCCTTTCCTACCCACAGTCAAATGTAGACCTTCCTCTACTTTCAACCACCTTTTCCTGCAATATGTAACCTATTCCCTTCTAACACCAATTTGCTATTTGAGTCTGTACTCTAGAATTCTTGCACCTATGAAGAGGCCCGTGGCAGAGGAGTAGTCTTGTGGACACAACCAGTCAGCTCTTCTATGTAATGACTGCAGAATCGGAGCCAGTACCACAAAATCACACATTTTGCAACACGAAGGAGCCATCATCATTTTCAAAAATTTGCTTCTGGTTTTGAACAACCAGATTCACAATTTTAGCTTTTGGCTTTTCAAGTCAGTTACTTCCTTCCTCTTATTTCAGCAAGGCAGTAGTTCAGTAAGCAGAGGAGGGAGCATATAGCCAAAATTCTTTTATATTGCGAAGTAAGAAAATACCAGTGAAAAGTGAAATTAAGGCACTACTGTCTACAAACAGGTAGACTGGGAATATCACAGTGACTTGCATGACCTTGAAAACTAGAGTAGAATAATAGGTATGGGGTGAGATTTAATAGTACAAAACACAAAGTCATGAATTAAACAGAAATTCCTGCACTCAGTTGCAAACATGATTGAACTGACAAGGAAAGAGACATGAGTGCAATATAACAATAAAGAAGTATTGCGATCCTGCATCCATCAGTCAGGCTGTTTCCTGTAGGAAAGGGGGATATTCTGTCTGTTGTATATGACACTAATGAGACCTTTGCACTAATACTGTCACAATTCTGGTTCTTCCTGCACCAGTAAGATGAATTTAAACTGATATTGTATATAGGGAAAATGGCAAGCTCGTGGTACAAGGGGAAAATAGCAAGAATTGATCTAGTTCAACATAGAAAAATAAATACTAAAAAGGGTTTAAGTTATATGCTATAAATGTAATAGCTCAAGTGAAGGGAAGGGAGGAAAGGATGTAAAAACATGGTTTTAGATTAGTGAAGAATTCACTACCTGAACAAAAAAGATTTCAACTAGATAAGCAAAATTTTAAAGTACAACGTCAACATGAATTTCTAACCGTCAGCGTGAGTAATGCTTCAGGAGTTTTAGCAGGAATTAAAAAAAAAAAGCAACCAAAAAACAAACAACAAACCAAAGAACAACAAAATCAAGCAACAAACAACAGATTGTTTTTACAGTAAACAGCAATGGAAGGAAGGAAGGAAGGAAGGAAGGAAGGAAGGAAGGAAGGAAGGAAGGAAGGAAGGAAGGAAGGAAGGAAGG
>WUAM01000089.1:1212181-1229214 GCA_024336885.1 Actenoides hombroni
CCGCACCGCGCCGCCTCCCTCGTTTCCACACACACGCAGACACGCGCGGCGCCGCCGCGGCCGTCCGGTGGCCCCCCGGCTCTCTCTGCGAGCCGCGCGAAGCGGCCCGGAGCGGAGCCCCTCAGCCGGCGGGTGCTGCTGCCCTGGCGTGCCCATCTGAGCGGCGGCGGAGAGGCGCGGGAAGTGGGTGAGCGGCGTGGGGCATGGAGACGCCCGACAGTATCCTCGGGGCCGTGTGACAAGCGAACGGCGCTCACACACGCGCACGCACCCACCGGCTCGGAGCCGGTGCCGGGGCAGAGCCGGGCAGCGCCGCCCTGCCCCGTCCCGCGGGAAGCCGGCATGGAGTGAGAGCAGCGTGCCGCCGCCAGGTAAGGCGGGGAGGGTTACCTGAAGGGAGGCGGAAGAGGTGCTGGCTTGGGGCTTGCCTTTTAGTGCCCGTGCCCTTACTGCGCGTTGTCGCCGCGTTTCTCCAGCCCACCTACCCCCAGAAACGCCCTTCCTCAAGCCCCCCGGCAGCCCCAGTGGCAGTGTCGGGGGATACGAGGTGCGTTACTTATGTAACCGGGGGGCGAGCAGCCTCTGCCGCTTTCTGCTAGGCAAGCGGCGAGGTGGCGGCAGAGGAGCAGTGGCCGAAGGGGACACGGGCAGGGGGACGGGCCGGCAACGCGGGGGCCCACTTCCAGCTGCCGTCGCGAAAACCTCCTGCATGGAAGCCCCGGCCCTCGGGTAGAGCGCTGTCGCCGCGACGGGGCCGGGGCTGCACCGGTCTCCTGTCGCCTCGAGGCTCGACAGTGGGCATCTGCAGGAGAGGGTGACCAGGGACGACGTCCTGCCCGGCCGCCCCCTCCCCAGAGGTGCTCCAGCGGCAATGCCGAAGCCGGGAAGAACTTCAAAGCGGGGTTAGGGGGGGATGCTGTTTTGTCTGCTCCCGTCTCACTCGTCTTTTGGGAGAGCAGAGAGGAGCGGCTGCGCTGCTGGAAGCTGGGGTCGCCCTGGGCTGAAGCGGGAAGCGCTGAGGGCAGCTGGGGCGAGGCCGAGAGGAGCTAAAGCCAGGATGAAGGGACGGCGCGGCCCCGAACCCGCTGGGCGAGCAGGGAGGGTAGAGCCTCCGCCAGGGGAGCGAGGCAGTGGGATCGGGAGGCGGGTTGCTCACGAAGGGGTACCCGTCTCCTCTTGATCGGAGGGAGAGCGAGCTCCGTATTACCATGGCGACCTGAGGGAGGAAAGAGCTAAATAAATAAATAAGTGGGAGATAACTCCCCCCTTCTCCTCCCCCGGCCCCCTCCGCCTCCCCTTCCCGGTCAAGTCCGACCCCAAAGATGATGAGAAAGATACCACAGCCAAAACTTTACTCTCATGGTAAAAGGGGGCGGCGAAGGGCCGGGGGACCGTGGTGGGGAGGGGCCCGCCCCTCACGGCTCAGCGAGCCGCGGTCGCGGAGCGCCAGGTGTCCCCCGAGTCGCCGTGTTCGGAGCCTCTTCTCCGGCCTCGTCGGGAGGAGAAAGCTGCTTCGAGGCGAAGCTCCTCATGACTGCTTATTGCTGTGAAAGCCATGCCTGGCAGCCGCCCTCTGCCCCTCTTCACTCTCGAGCACCGCCAGCTCCGTGGCGCTTTGCCGTCGGCCGCGGGCCCTCCCCGGCCCTCCTCAGTACCGCGGACAGCGGCGGGAGAGACGGCATCAGCACCCGGGGCAGCGCCGGGGCCACGGCAGCGCCGGGAAGCGCGGCGGGAGAGCGGCTCCCCGAGCCGGAGAGGGAGCCAGGGGCAGGGAGCCGGCCGGGGACTTTGGGTCGGGTCTCTGCACCGGGAGGACACCCTCCGCCAGTGTCCTCTTGCCAGAAACGGCTGCTTTTCTCCGCTAGAGTCAGCCCCGAGTACAGTGCCATTCCCCACTGGGTGTCAGGAGCCAGAGAAAGCCTCACCCAGGGCCGCTAAACTTTACTGAGCCAAGTACATGCAGGAGCTGAGAGCAAACACGTTAACAAATATCTTCTACACAAACTTGTTCGAGGTTGCTTCTTATGACCCTTTTGCAGTGGTTGTCTCTAACTTGTTATGGCTAAGTGGTTTCTCAGTAGGACTGTTCACACACATGACACCCATAAAATAAATCATGCAGAAATTGTGAAAAAATATGTGTTTTCAACTTGTTTTCCTTAAGAAAACTTATTGAGAAATTACACTTGAAGAAACCCCATTCTGAGGTGCACAATTATACAGGTGGATTTTGTGCCAGTCAAGATAGACATAATCAATTAATCAGAAAAACACCTCCTGATCAGAATCCTCCTCAGATATTTGGTGACCAGTTTAAAAGAATACATAAAGTTGGGGAAAAAAGTATCCAGGTTAGTGATAATTCACCAAAAGCCAAGATATATTTATTGCACTGATAGGTTGTAAATTATTGACTCAGTTTTCCTATACATATCTCATGCTAGTAGTTACATATACAATTATTGCTTCAGACTATGAAAAAGTATTCTAGAAAAGCAAACAGCATAATGAATAATATTCACTGGGGAAAACAGAGGTGGATTAGTCACTTTTCTGCTGTTCACTGTGTCAGGATGTTCTTTTTTAATTAAACAAGATTTATTTAACCTTGCCTTGGTCCTGGTAGGCAGTAAACTATAGATGCATATATAGAATTATTCATCTTGAATCCAAATCTCCAGCTTCTTGATGTTATGCTTTAACTATAAGCGAGCTGTCAAACCAGCTACTGGCTTCTTCTTTCCCTGGGTTCCTTCTGTGTTATAAATGGTCATGTCAAGTCCTAGACTAGTAGAGATAACCACATAGGTGAGTCCTATACAAGCATGGGAGTTAGTCAGGCTTTGCACTTATGCAGGTACTCCAAGCAACTTCATCTCTCAGAATAACAAGTTGGAGCCTTTTTAACTGTAGATCCACATTTTTCCCTAACTGCATTTCTTGACAAGCCAAGTGAACTAATAAGTTAAGTCTTTATGGAAATGGAGACCTGAATTTCTTAATGATGAGACTTACATTTTCAGACCTATCTCAAAGGGAGTATGGAAATAAATGACTGAACTGTAAGTATGGGGTTGGGAACTCATTACTTTCCTGTGGGAAAATGAGGAGAAGTAATAGAATACAGCTCTTCAGGGCAGTTACCAGAGCATTTATAATAGTTGAAGCTATTGATTTTTTTATGTAAGGCAATGGTCCTACAGAGTCAGAAAATTTTATCAGATAATTACAAAATGATTTTGCCTTACAAGCAACATAAGAAAAAATTAATTATAACAACATCAACAGAAAATCCCAGAATCACAGTCTTAATCAGTTTAGTAACAGAATTCTTTGTGAAGTTTCTGCCAGTGCATTTACACCACAATCAACATGAGCTTCCCAAGATACATAATTTCACTGCAGAAAATACTTGTTTTTCATAGGCATGTACTTGTAGGCTTGCTTTATATTCATTTTATTGAAACATGGCATTTTGGAAAGAAGACAAGATCTCTCCTTCAAACTATGGAAGAAAAATAGAATTTCATTTATATTAAAAAAAAATAAATCTGTTACAAGGGATCTATTCAAATATTTCACAGGTATAAGCTTCATGTTGTCCTTTCTTTCACCTATAAAATATCAGGAACTCTGAACACTGTTGGTGTAGGGTTACTGGATTTGTCATGATCTTCTCATGATATTTTCACATATACAAACAGATTTTTATTCAGGAGGTTTTTATATGCTTCTATAGAAGTATAAAGTAAAAGAATTCATATTAGCATTCTCCCAAATAAATTAAACTATGTCATAAGTAATAGTGGTTGAAGCATTGCAGAGAACATATTTCTATTTTATTATTTCTTTTATTTTCATTATTATTAAAAGCTTGGGAGCTCTATTCAGTGTTTTCATCATCTGCTTGATACAGAATGTTGCTTTTTAATTGGGACAATTAAACATTGGTAGGTTTTTAAAAGATACACGACTTAGGTTAATATGGTTGTTACATTTACATGGATGTATGAATTTTACTGGTGTAGGCAGTTTCATACTAGAAAACAATATTTCCAGTATATTAAGTATCAGTATTTAAATACTGATCATGCAGAAGGAGACCGATGTTTCTTAAACAATGAATGCTACATTTACTGAACCATAAGCCACTTGATAATGACTGCCTGCAAAATTTTTTCTTTTTTTCCCCCCAGACCGTGCATTGGATACTTCACTAGAATACTATTGATATTTGAAATACAATTTCATTATATGAAATTGTATTTCCATAATTCCATTATGAATAGCTGGAATAAAAGCATTGAGTTATAGGAGGTTCCTAGCTCTGCTTTTTCACACACTGCTGCAATTTTTAATTATGCCCAAGGATGTGGGCTGTCATGGGAACTTGAAGCCTTTTGATGAAGCCTCATGACAGTCTTGTGGAGTCTTTGTCAAAAGGACAGCCCAGACCAGGCCATTCTAACCTGGCATGCTGCAGAAGGTGAATAGGAGCAGACTGGCCCATGCAGGGGCTGGAGGAGGAAAACCTCTGTGGTCATATGTCATGTGCAGAGACTGGAATTTTTTAGTCATACACATTAGTATGGCAGCTGCAAAGATGCTGTGCTGCAGGTATGAATCACGTCCATAAGGAGGCTCATGAGACCATCCTCATTTAACTCATCACCCATGGTCTGCCTAGTAGAATATCATACAGGACCAAGGGAATTTGACAACTAAGGAAATACATCTTGTTTATATTTTAAAGACTCATTAAAATGGATTTTTGCTAGCTAGTAACAGTTATTTAGTTAACTGGCTATTCACAAGCTTTTACATATGGCCAGCAGAACATCCTGTCTTCAGATACAGGACCAAAATAAAGAAAATTTTAAAGTTATTAAAAGACAGGCAACTTCTAGCACCAGTTCATGTGAACAGGCCCTCAGAATCACACAATGCCTAGTAAAACCAGTGAAAAACTGCATGAGTGCAAGGAATTTACACAGTCCTGACTGCAGAAGCCCCAGTACATGCCAGAGGTTACACAAGAAGCTCTAACGTAAGTGAGAAGAACCACTAACATGAGTTTGCTCTGGAGTATTAGTCAATAGAGATTTAAATTTAAATATAGCTAAAAATGTGGAAGCCCATTCAATTCCTTGCTTCTATTTACCAGTTACAACTTCAGGTCAGACATTAATGGTATCTGGGTTTGAAATATAGCATGACATTCCTGGTATAAGCACCCACAAGAATAAGAGTAATACTATTACAGGAGGTCTAACTGACAATAAGATCATAAACTCTCTCACAAGACACATTGTCCTATGATGATAGTAAATATCACCTTAGTATTAGAAAAAATAAGACTCATTCTATCAGAATTGCCGTACGTCAAAATGAATGCAAGTGTGTGGCTGGAAGTGTATATGCATAATATACACTATTCTTAGTTTGATATTATTTACTTCCATCTTGTCACACTTTGGTAGGAAAATGATGTAGTATATCCAAGGGCAGAACTAACTTCACCGACAGAAAATTCTAACATTTTCACGCATAGCTTGCAGTTCACAGGAGTAAATTACAATTCCACAGAGATTTAAGTTTTATAAAGCATTTGCATTAATAGTACTGGATATGTTAGTGCAGACAGAGAAGGCTCATTCAAATATTTAAGCTAGGGAGCCTGCTATTAATCCTTACTGCCAATGACTTATCTACCCTTTCTGTCATGTGTATAGTGAGTGGTTCATACTGAGAGAGCTCAGCTTCAGACTTTGACTTGTATGTGGACATCTGAGCCTTCAGAAATGCTTCCCAACCAGAGGAAGTATCTCACTCTTTCTAAAGCAGAGACTTCAGGATGCTGGCACAAATGTAAATGTGATCTTTGCTTTTTGGCCTTGAGGCAGTGCCACCTGATCCTCATGTGCCCCAAGGCTAAAGGCAGTGGTTGGAGACCGTATGGGTGGGGAGAGGTGCTTTAGCACAAGCTTGGATATGGTTCTACACCCCATCACAAGCCTGCAGAAACAATCTTAATCTTGACTTTAAGTTCACTTCATAATCTATCACCTGACTGTGTTGGGTCTTTAAGTTCAACCATTCCTTCAGAAAGAGAAGTCCTAGGTCTGATTTCTGCTGTCACTGTCATGACAGCATTTCATAGTCAAATGAACACTAAAGATCATAGGTTTATACAGCTGTTCTGTATTATTTCACATTCATTTAATCTACACAGACTGGTGGAGCCTGACCCGAAGAAGCCACCATGCACAGGATTTGTTGGGACTCACTGGAGCAGAATGCTGAGGCTTGTTTTCTGATGAAAGCCAAGTGCTGGCATTTGTGCTGAATTTTCAGAAAAACTTCTGGACAAGAAAACAATAATGTGCAGATTGAAAGGGTGAAACAGGAGACTGAAAGAAGGAACAAGATGATGAAAGAGAGTGCATGAGAGCATAGTTAATTCAATGTTCTAATCAACTGTCTTTGCAGTGTTTTATCATAAGCATCCCTGCATTAGGCTTACCAGCTCAGAGCACTTTGCAGCATTGCAGGAAATTCTCTGCTTTTTGCTTGCCGTTTAAAAAAAAATAATCTTATTGTGTCTTGTCAATACAGAAAACTTTGTCAGTGAAAGCAAAGGAGAAATTATCATATAATTTACTATTTATCATCATCAAGAGCAGGCATTCATTAGTGCAATGAGCAATTGCCAAACTATTCCTCAAAGTATTAACTTGAAAAATGAGAAAATAATGAAATTTCCTACCTTCCTGCTTTTTCTTCCCTCTCTCCTGTCGACACACAGTCTGCAGTTTCTATCAGCTTGTCAGATCAACTTACCATTCCTCAAAAGAAGCATTTATGCTAAGTGATGGTAATGAAGAACCTTCCCTTTCCAGCTCAATAGCTGTGTAGACATGGAGACGTAATTTCCCATTGATTTCAATATATCCAGATTTTCACAGAAAGAACTTTAATAGACAATGTCTGCTTTGGAAGTATAACCTCTCTGGGCTTTCTATAGCATCAGTGAAAAGAGATGGGCAACTCTAAAGGGCAACTGTAAAGAGGAACTTTAGTCCACCAAAGATCTCAATAGTCCTCCAGAGATGTCATATTTTGGTGCCTCATGTTCCATGAGATGCATTTCAAGTAATTAAACCAATGTGGCAATCATCTACAGATGCAGAAGGTGTGAGAGATATATCCCTGTCTTCAGAGCTCCCATACAGAACTGTTCTATTAAACTTCTTCATTTGCATGGTCCTACATCATTGTCTTCCTGGCTAGCTTATAAAAATACCAGGTCTATGTAGAATTCAGGCATTTTTTTTTTAATCCCAATTTTTCTGATGCTCACCAGCTGCAGCGTGGAGTAGCTCAATGCTTCCTGGTCTCAGAGCTGGCCTTAGACTGTCAGAGCTGGAACCAGCTGCAGGAGCAGGGAGAACTTGGTTGTGCAAGGAAATGGAAGGAAAACATTTTTATTAATTAAACCCAGTGGCTTTTTATGGGTGTAAAGATTGCCATCAATTAAAATAGTCTCTGAATTACAGCCTTTATGTCAAGGCAGAGAGGAAAGGAAGAGAGCTTTGGTGAGGCCGCACCTCGAATACTGTGTCCAGTTTTGGGCCCTTATCTACAAGAAGGATGTAGAGGTGTTGGAGAGGGTACAGAGGTGGGCTACAAAGCTAGTAAAGGGTTTGGAGCATGTATCGTATGAGGAAAGGCTGAAGGATTTGGGGCTGTTTAGCCTTGAGAAAAGAAGGCTGAGGGGAGACCTTCTTGCCCTCTACAACTACCTGAAGGGAAATTGTAGCAGGGTGAGAGTTGGTCTGTTCTTCATGGTGACAAGTGACAGAACAAGAGGAAATGGCCTGAAGTTGAACCAGGGGAGGTTCAGGCTGGATATTAGGAAGCATTTCTTTACAGAAAGGGTTGTCAGGCATTGGAATGGCCTGCCCAGAGAGGTGGTGGAGTCACCATCCCTGGAAGTGTTTAAAAGGCAGTTAGATGTTGTGCTTAGGGACATGATTTAGTGGTTTTTGATAGGTCTAGGAATAAGGTTAGACTTCATGATCTTGAAGGTCTCTTCCAGCTGAAACTATTCCATGATTATAAGATTCTATGAAAGAGGTTGAGCTGGAAGGGAAGCCAGCTTTGGTACAGCCCTAATGCTGTATTCTCCTTAGTATGCTGCTGGTTTTCTCTGTTACAAATGCAGGAAAGCATATCAGTTATATGGGAAATAAATAAAATTCCTCACTTAATTCTTTACTGAATGGAACTAGGGATTATCAGGTGTTTGCTCACCATCATTTTTGCAGGGGAGGAAGAAAAAGGAGACTATTGGATTGCAAAGCATTAGCTCTATGCAATGTGGTGTGTACATCAAACTGTGTCTGTCTCACAAAATGCAGTATATCTTCAGTAATCTTGCAATACATGGGTGTTGTGTATTACTGAATAAGAATTTTAATATTTTAGGTAGTTAATCATGTTAAATAAACTAGATACATGTTTATCTCAGCCAAGTATCCAGCAGGGATGTGAACAAACTTTAAAAAGCTGCTGTATTCCATCTATTAGGCATAATTACATTAAAGCATAGAGGGCATCAGAAAGTCTTTGAGGATTACAAACAAAGCAATGTTAATCTACTTTCCAGAAATACACCAAAGTTACCATTAAAATCAGAAAGAGAGACAAACAAACAGATGGTGTAGGTACTAAGAAAATATTCCAACAATATCTGAAATATTCTAGTGATAATGACTGTAATTATATGTAGGTACTTATGATTTTGTGGTAGTTGTTGAAGAAGGTTTACTTTGCACTTGTGAGTGCTATGCAGTATGAGAGAATACAGCTCTCATGTAAGTGTTCTTCAGACATTTGTTACCATTACTTTTTTCTCTACAACTGGACTTAAACTTTTAAGAGGTAATCACAAACTTCTGCTGCATCCCAGTGCCAAACTCTAGTTCTTCAATGCTAGTCAGAAATTGCTAGGCTGTGTAAAAATATAAGAAGGTTTTAAAAATTTGGAAAAGGTGGGAAGGAGAAGGTTCCAAGAGAGAAGGGATAAAGACATACAAAAAAAGGAGAAGGGAAAAAGCCCTAGAACTGGGTCAAAAACACTCCCATATTTGAAACAGTCCATTCCACAGTTCTGGGATGGCTCACTGAAATGTAGGCCAATTTGCAACATCTGGATGTTGATGATTACTATTTCCCTTCCCTCTGCCCCTTGCAACTAGAAAATTTATGGTTTTAATTCAAATCCATCTCTTACCAGATCACAGGGCTCAAAAATGGATTTCACAAGACAGTACAGCAGTTAATACACTAATTTGACACTACCAAAGCCTTTACCTTCTGGATATATTAAAAAAAATACTTACAAAGGTATTCTATATTGCTACTCAAAAAAGAAACAGCAGCCACTGTGTATTAGCAGCAAACATCTATTATTGTAACACTGCCTTCCAGCAGTGTTTGTTGCAGGAAATAGCTTTGCTGTTTCATGAAGAGGTATAAGTAACAGATATGAGATCAATATATCTCCAATCAGAATTTATACTGAAACACTGTGTAAAGTCAAAGAAGACAAAAAAAAAAAAAAAGACTGAATTAGGAAGAGTTCTGGCTTGGACTGTTTGAAAAAGCAAAATTTAAGGTCTGTTTGTTGATTTCTTTTAAATTGCAGATGCAATCAGAAGCCAGACTGATGGGTTTGGGGAGTCACACACAACTCACAGCTTAGAAGGGAATTAAGCTGCTGGCTGGTAGGAAAATCAGGTAGGCCCTTAGAGATTATGAAGATAATCAGAGGAAATAATAATAACAAAAGAAGCCAGAGAAAGTCTTGCTAGAAATGCATAGGAATAGTAAATCCTGCCAAGCTGTTACAGAAATAGAATCACAGAAAATATATGATCTTGCACATGCATTTTAGTCAAAGAGCATTAAAGTCTTCCCATGGGTTTCATATCAGACCTTAAATGTAAATTTATTTTAAATAGGCTACTATATAGGAGAGAGAGATCTGACATATGGCTTCCTTAGTACATCTCAGGGTGACTTAATTACTTAAAACTGTCATAAGAAATCTTTGTATAATCCAGCCTAAACTTTGTTCCTATTTGTGCTACGTAATGGTAAGCATGCAGCCAGCAGATAGAGGGGAAAAGATCAACTAGCATATTCTAGAAATGTCTACAGATATTCCAAATTCTAGAAATGTCTACAGATATTCCAAATCCTTTTCCTTTGTGATGATTTTAAGATGCAGCTTCTCACATTTTGCCATAGTGCAAGCACATGGTGCTTCTATGAAACTTCTGCAGCTCCCTTGGAGTAAACATAGCACATTTTAAACACAGATGGCTGTGTATCAACACAAACACCAGGAGCTGGACCTTGAATGTTTCTGCCTAACCTTTAATAAAGATCAGCCTGCTTTAGATCCAAAGCACGAATTTGAGAGTAAATATGAAAATATATTTCAAAACAAATTATTTTAAAATTAATAATTGTTGCAACCTGCATGGAACGTCACTCAACAGTGGTTGAGGTGAGTAGAGCTGAAACAGTTAAATTGAAGGCATAAAAAATGTCCTCTGTTATATTTCCTCACACCAACCAATGAAATATTTTTTTAAACAAATTCAGAATAAGGTCTGATTTATTCTACTGCTACTTTCCCTTTATTAAGTTTTCAATAAAAAGAAGTGCAGGATCAGACTCATATCAATTTATGGCAGTATATCTTAACCATTCCATCAGTTTAAAAGCAAAATAAAAAATGTTTAGATCAGCTGTTTATACAGATCATTATGATGAAGGAGAAACTGAGAGAGGGAGAATTATATTGTGCCTGAAAGAGGTATCATGGCTTGTAATCATGCTGGACTAGATCCTATGCAAAGAAGATCTTTTTGGTAGTAAGAAAACATTAGATCAAGGAAAAAATATTTTCTTGGTCAGTAGGTTCATTAAACTGTGAACTGATGTTGTAGCTATCAAGTATGTAGACAGGGCTACTCCATATGATTCAAGAAATAGACAAACTGAGGAGATGGGATGTGCAATTGGGAAAGGTGAAAGGAAACTAGCACCTGAAATGACAAGGAATCTTCATTTTGTTCTTGAAAACAAGGCACTCTCCTAATAATCAAGTGAAGGATTAAAATCAGGCTTCACCTTCTGCAAATTACACAGAGAAAGAACTTTAACTTTCTACAACAATTAGATTTATGGCTTCTGTCTTGCTTTTCATTTCAGTAAAATCTGAAGTTAAGTGAGGCTGGACCCAAAGCATATATTCCACAGTTCAACATAGTTACAGTCTAAAGAGCAAATTTTGTGGGCTGGCTTCTTAGTCAGTTGAGTGTCATTGGTAAAGACACACCATCAGAAAAAAAAAACCAAACCACAAAAAAACCCAAAAAGCTCCCCCCCAAATGAAACAAAACCAAAACAAACACCTCGCCCCAAAACCCAAAACTAAACTTCAAATCTTACCTTCCAGTTAGAACTGTAATTATCAAAATCATACTCAAAAATCTAGAATTAGCACTTCTATTTAATGCTACATACTAATGTAGGAGGCAAAGAGGAGGAGAATAGTGTAGTCCTGATGCAGCTAAATAAACATGTAGTAATGATTTGTAGAGAGGTCAAAATTAGAACTATTAGAACTAAAATTTAAAATATTTTTTTAAAAATCTTCTCTCCCCAAAGAGAAATGTTTATACAAGTAACTGGAAATATCATTCTTTACCTTCATATTGTCTGTGGATATTTCCTCTGGGCCAATAATCAAAGATCTAATCTGTCCTACCAACTTCCAGGATTTTGATTGATATGAAAAGACTCTTGTTCAGCATATGTATTGTAACTTAGCCCCTATCACTGACCTCTAATGAACTCAGAACAAAACCTAATAAACTGCACCGAATATAAGAATTATGAAATAATTTCACAGAATTATATATATAAAAAATAAAAATAAAAATAAAAATTAGGGTGGACCTCTGGAGGTCTCTATTCAATCTTCACCAGTGCCAAGCAGAAGGGAATAATCCTTTCCCTCAACCCGCTTGCTAATTGTTACTAATGCATCCCAGTATAGGTTCAGCCTTCATTGCTGTAATGGTACACAGCTGATTCATGTGCAACTTGCTGTCTGTAGAACCCACAGGTCTGATCCTGCAGTGTTGCTACCTAGCAAGTTGGTTCCCGATCTGTATTGATGCATGGCTTGTTCTTTCCTAGATTCAAGACTTCACATTTGTCCTTGTCCAACTTCCTAAGGTTCTTGACAGCCCATTCCTCTTGCTTGTCTAGATCTCTCTGAGTAACATCCCTGTATATGAACTTCTCCTTCCAGTTTGGTGTCATCTGGAGGTTGGCTGAGATGCCTTCAATCCTGTTGTCCAGACCACTGATGAAGGCATTAGAGCTGGCCCCAGCAGGTATCAGCCCCCAAGGAATGCCATGAACTGTTAGACTTGAACATGTAGACCTTTCAAGTTCAAAAGTCTAGCCAATTTTCCACCCCTCCTGGCAACCTACTCACCCAGTCCATTTGTCTTTGGCTAGCTGAAGATATGGGACAGTGTAAAAAGTCTTGCTAAAGTCTTGCTACTCTCCCCTCATGCACAGGCTCATCCATTTCATTGTAGAAGGCTGACATATTGGCCAAGCATGATTTGCCAAGGGATAAATCCAAGCTGACTGTTCTTGAGCTTGTTCTTGTCTTTCATGTGTCTGGAAATACCTTTTTTGAGAATATCCTCCATAGTTTTCCCAAGGACTGAAGGCTAATCAGCCTGTAATTCCCTAAATCCACCTTCTTGTCTTTCTTAAAAGGAAGGTATATAATTTTCCTGTTCATAGTCATAGGGAAACTCCTTATGTATTTTGATTTTTAGTGTTCTCATATTCATTATTCTCATTTTCAAATTTCATCATTCCTTCTACTTTGAATATCCTTGTCTCTTGCTGCTAACTTGTCTGATTCTCAGGGTATAACTTGATTTTCTGTGTGAATAGTCTATCATTGGATGATTACCTGGCAATCTTTTCCAATTTTCTGTCATATTTCTAGAAGTAACTGTACAGCATCCCAGCCCAGAAAAGGATTTGGAATTTTCCTTTGTAGCTATATTATTTTTGTGTGCATGTGTACTGCAATGGGAAACTTCATAATCTGGAGAAACTTTTAACTCATTTGCAGCACAACAAAGGTAAATGTTAAAAATGTTTAATCACTCACTTGACAAATGTTTGTTGTGTGAGTAGCTCTGCACTATTTAAGTCCATAGAGATACCTGGGAATACACAGTTATACACAGGTGTTGGGTTCGGTTAAATCTGAGTCTTTACATGAGTTTTTTTCTTCAGATATTTTCAACTGTATATTTTTTATATTAGTCATACATAAAAGGTAGATTGCTTTTGAAGTGAAAGAGAGTTTTCCTACTCATTTCACTGAAAATACATTGAAACCCTTAATTAAATTTTGTCACCTATATCAATCCTTTTGGAAGAACTTTAACAGAGTGATATTTTCCTCATAGACATATCCTTGTGGAATAATAATTGAAAATGTGAAGTAACTGCATTAACTATCACATAATCATTTGGTTTTTCCTAAGACAGTCAAATTTCTGATTGACTTATATTGCTACAGTAGTGACTTGCATTAAACTGCTATTTCAGTCCACTAATAAAAGCACAGCAAGAGTGTTACAAGGAATTCTGAAAGAAATACACCCCTACTTTGCTTTTCATCAAACTGTTTCCTACAGCTTCTTTCTTAGCTCCATGAATGCAAGTGTCTGTAGACTACACCCTAGGCCACCAAAACAGTTTTCAGGTACTGAAATAAACTAAATATTCATTATTTACTCCCCCTCAAGTGGCTGATCTTTCCCTCGCCTTCTCTTTCCCTTCCTCCTTCTCCTGCTCCTTATATCTATAGCAAAAAACATTTTTTCTTCATTCAGTTTGTCGAGGCTGCTGAACAAAGCTTTTTATCCCCACTGGGCCTCTGAAAATGTGCCATGGTTACCCTCCATAATGGAGGGACTTCCCACATACTTCCTGATGGTATTCTTCTCTTTTTCTCAATGTATATTAACAAGAAAGCTCAGGGGTATAAAGGTTTATTGAGAAGTAGACAAATTACCCTGTTGTGAGGAGTAGGCAAATTCTAATTTGACCAGATTAGAAGGAAGGAAACTGCATCCTCTAGTATATGCCCTCACCTACACTGAAATGGTTTTCATTTCCCCACTGGAATAACATAGTCTGTCTCCCACTGGAATGACATATTTTGTCCCCAAGAACATGCAGGGATGAAATGCTAAGAAATGCCAAGAAACACTTAAGAACATTAACCACAGACAGAGTGCTTCACTTTCTAAACAAAAAACAATTATAGCCCTTATTAACCCATGCCCCTTCTACAGGCAATGGGACAAGATCAAAGAACACAGTCCTTACCAAAGAAACGCAAAGCAGAGTTTCAGTCTAGGAAACAAAGCAGCAATGTTGGGACAATGACTGGGGCAGCAATGTTACAGGGATCTGGTTATTCTCTCTCAGACATCAAAGACTCTGAGTGTTCAGATGACACACATTCAGTTTAAAGTCAAATAATGGTTTCTCCTAATTGCTAGCACTTTGAACTTTTAAGTAGTATCTCAAAGTGAAGCTATCCTGCCTCTAGCAACTCCCACAGAAAGAAGATTTCAAGCTTAGCATTCCTACAGTTGACGCAGCATGCATCATTTTACAGCTCTACTTTAGTGACAGTGCCATAAAAAGAAGATATGATGAAACGAGATGTAGGCCAAAGTAAGTCCTGATTTGCATGTCATGCATTCTCACTGGTCGTGTATGGAATGGATCATATACCAGAGGAGAGAAACCCAGAGACTTCCTGACTACAGCAATCATATACTAGGCAGAAATTATCTATCCCTACAGAGATAGATCCTCAGTGTGGGTGGGCACAGGTATGGGAAGCTGACCAACAGATAAAATAGAGTGTTTTCCCAGTCTCAGTTAGGTTCTTTGCTGACATAGATGATATAGCTGCTCTGTACTATACTGTCTGGCTCTTAGCGCCTTCAGTCTAGTGCCATGAATGGAGAACATCAGATTCCAAAAGCCTCCAGCGTGATCTCCACATGCTACTGGTGATCACACAACTACACACACTTAGAGATTTCTGAATGTCAGAAGAATGCCATGGTCAACTCTTTGTACCAAACCATGGCCATAGGAATCTAGTACTAAGTATGCAATTATGCATGAGTTCTATCAGGTCATTGAGTTAAATCCATGTACTATATCAGTTTGTTACATACACAGAGAGATGGACATTTCTCCTGCTACAATTATCCTCTAATCCAAATAATCCGTGTTAAAGAACTTTATTCTCTTAGCTGTCACAAACTGAAGTTGTTCACCTTTATAATGAAATTCAGTGCTCCGTTCCACTGTCACTTTCCTCATCAAGTAATTCTTGTCTTTCCATGCTGCTGCAGTATTATATAACTAGCCATGTGCAAAAGCTGGATGCAAACCCAGCTTAAGAGCCAAGCTCAACACAGCACAGCCACATTCAGTTATCTATTGGGAGAAAGGTATGAACTGTCAGTTGACCAGTTCTCATTATAAACTAGCAGCATTCAAGTGTCATAAATGTGATTCTTCCCTGCCTTGAACTCCGGAGAGTCACATATATACCTGTGAAAATCAGAATGGGAGAATTCGACAACCACTTTGCAAGGGTGTGAACAGGATGCAGAAATATTAGAGCAGGTCTCCAAAACAAAATACTTGGCATTAGCATGAGGTAATGTAAATCCTCCATCTCAGACTAATTTCCCAAGGTGCAACATTTGTACGTGCAACATTTGCACATACAGGGCATGACGCAAATGGAGAATCAAGTCTGCTGTTGATAAAAGACAGTAAAATTATAATGAAAAAAGAGAAGAGTGGTGGGATGGAGAGAGCAAAGAATGACATTTTAACAGCAGTGTCCAAGAGAACATATTACCTTTGTAAACTTCCTAACATTTCAGTGGAGTTTTATTCTTTCCTTCAGCAATGGTGTGATTTTTTTCCCGATGTCCCTGAATAGATATTGAAAGAAACTTAATGAATTGACTTCAGTAAGGCTTTTGATACTGTCTCCTATAACATCCTCATAGAAAAACTCAAGAAATGTGGCATGGACAATTTGTCTGTGAGGTGGATTGAAAACTGGTTCAACAACTGAGTTCAGAGGGTTGTGATCAGTGACACAGAGTCAATCCGGAGGCCTGTGGTCAGTGGTGTTCCCCAGGGATCAGTACAGGGTTCAATTTTGTTCAATATCTCCATCAACGACCTGGGTGAGGGGATAGAGTGTACTTTCAGCAAATTTGCTGATGATACAAAACTGGGAGGCGTGGCTGACACACCAGAAGTCTGTGCTGCTATCCAACAAGATCTGAACAGGCTAGAGGGCTGGGTGAAGGTGAACCTCATGAGATTCAATAAGGACAAGTGTAGCATCCTGCTTCTGGGGAGGAATAACACCACGCACCAGTACAGGTTAGAGGTTGCCCTGCTGGAAAGCAGTACCAGGAAGAAAGACCTTGGAATCCTAGTGGATAGCACAGGACAGCAATGTGCCCTTGTGGCCAGAAAGGCCAATGGTATCTTGGATTCTATTAAGAAAACTGTGTCCAGCAGGTATAGGGAGGTCCTTCTCCTCCTCTACTCTGCCCTTGTGAGACCACATCTGGAATACTGTGTCCAGTTTTAGGGTTCCAAATTTAAGAGAGACAGGGATCTACTGGAAAGAGTCCAGCGGACAGCTACGAGGATGATTAAGGGACTTGAGCATCTCCCCTACGAAGAAAGACTGAGGGAACTGGGGCTGTTTAGTCTTGAGAAGAGAAGAGAAGAGAAGAGAAGAGAAGAGAAGAGAAGAGAAGAGAAGAGAAGAGAAGAGAAGAGAAGAG
>WUAM01000089.1:1236933-1247704 GCA_024336885.1 Actenoides hombroni
GAGGGGGTGGGGGGGTGGGGCAGAGCCTGTAAATCAAGGGAAGAACATGACTCATAGAAAGGTTCCTCTGTTGTTTTTAAGAGTAGGGGTCACCATTAGTTCATTTGCTCTTACTTCTGTAAAGAACAGATCATACCACGTAACTGGGAGCCAGACCCACATGTTATTATGCAAACAGTACTAAACGTTTATGCTTGTATTTGTCTGGTTTTATCTTCCCTGTGTTGATTCTCATCACACACACCTTTGTCCATTGCATTAGATATATCTACGGTACTGAACTGTGATTAATTGCAAAACTGGAATTAAATTATCAAATAATTCTATATAGACAACATATGGACATACTTGCTTAATCTCAGTATGAACCACAGGCTTAAAGAAAAACATGTTATCACTTCTTCTAACCTATACAACCTATCAGTCATGTCCAGACATGTGCCCTTTGTAACAATCTGACTTTCCCTCCAGTGTTTCATAGCTAGCTGTATCCATCTTCAGGTAGGCTGCATTGAAGCTTTTTTTAAGCCACAATACATTCAGTTATTAGTAAGTACAGAGAAACACCAGCTCACAATAAGCCAAGATGAAATATTTAAATATCCACTATTTTTGTCAGTTCTGAAAATGATGAAAGCTTCCCAGCTCCATTATATATGCAGTTCCATGCTTCTGCTTCAACATCAGAAATCTACAAGCAACTGTTATTAACTGTTTTTCTATATTAAAGGTTATGTAGTCAGAAGTCTGTGAAGGACTTTGATGGTAAATACCAAATTTTCCTCACCAGTTTTCACTGTGAATTCTGTCAGTATAACATCCCTTGCAAACATACTGAAGGTACCCCACTCAAGAGTAAAATATACAGCATACATCAGAAATGTACATTGCTGTGTGGACAGAAGGGCTTTCCTCAAATTCTTTCTCCATGTATTGTCTTTTCTACTCACTTGCCATGAAGGGAAGTTAGGAATCAATAAGGAGAGAAGAAAGGAGTCCAGTAAAATCACTGGCAGGAATAACAAGGAAAACAAGTGTAGTAAAATTAAATTGCAAATTGAATGATGTGCAGACAGTATGTGCATTTGTTCCCACATGTACATGCAGAGGTATGCCTGTGCATTCATGGACTAGTGTGTACAAATTCAAAGGGATAGCTAATTCAATATCTTGACTGTAAATCAGGTTGCCACAGTCAGCTTTCTTGTGACAGTCAATTGCTAAGTATGTGTATGTTCTGCCTATGTGAAGAGGTATAGCACAGCACAGAAGTATGCAAGATGTTCAAGCAGGTCCTGGGAATAGCAGTTAAGATACTGACAGCAGCACAGGTCATCCACCTAGCATTCCTCAAAAGGAAATTAGCCCACGTGTATCTTGTCACAAGTTTGGTCATGATACAGTTCTAATATGCATGCTTTGTAAAGATTAACGAGTCCATCACCAGTATGCATCTAGAAGACAGGGCAACAAGATGAAACACAGAGAAAAAATAGAGAAAAAATAACCTTAGTGACCCAAAGTCTCACAGGATTTCTCCAGCATAGTACACTGCAAGATTCAGAATTTCACTGCCCTGATTGATTTCTCACTCCTTGGAGCAATTAGAGTAAATTTGAGGAAAGGGAATGCTGCCACCGTGTTATCCTAGACAGATCATCCTCCTACCTTAGCAATTAAAAAACAAGCATTGCAACTCTGAGGCATAAATATTGCAAAATCTCTGAATTTTCAGAAATTTCAGAGTTAAAGCAAATTTAATAAGTCCCATTGATGACTAAGATTTTTTTTCTGCCTTTAAAAAGACACTGTGTTTTGTTCTTGTAGGATGTTGAACCCTTCCATCAAATGTGCATTATCATGGATGTGTAGAAGATGCCGAGACCCAGCATGTGTTTCCAATTAAGATTCTTCATTTTCTGCTCAGAGTATGACCTGATTATCCCTGCCAGTTACCAGAGCTCATCTTCTGTGACTTATCTTACTCAACAACTAGTGTCTGACATTGTATATTTGGAGAGGAAAGAATCACATCCCTCAAAGATCAGGGAAATTTTTTGAAGTCCATTGACAACATGGAAAATGTATTCTGGGTTGGGGAACAGGTCAGGTACAACAATTTTACATAGTAGAATTTACTGCAGTAGAATTACCTGCAAATTGTTAAGGCTTAACACAATAGGAAAAAATATTTTTTTTTCTATTTAGGATTCCTCAGTCATCTTATCAAATAAGAAGAAGGAAGAAAGTCCTTTCTTAAGTACTACTGTCCTTTGTCAGATAGAAAAAAGTAGTGTGTTACTTATGGAAAGAAAACAGCATGGAATCAGAGTGAAAACAACTAACCTGAAAGATGGTAGATGAACTGCCAAATTAAGTCTGAGCTTTGAAAATGTATTATACATCACACATTGAAGTATTTCAGTATGTCTGTTAGGTAGATTGTATACAATTATCAAAAAACATATTTTTGTGTAAGTTTTACTTGAATTTCAAGTAGTGGTCGGTCACAGATAGTGTCAAAAAAATTCTATCTAAAACACTTCAACATCCTACAGAGGCAGCAGCTGCCTCTCCTCACCTTCCTCAAAGACATACACACACATATTATGCAGCTGTTGTCAGTGTCTTGTTCTGCACCATCAACATGAAAGAATAGCTAGAGAGATGAGAAAAACAGGAGCAGGTTCTCCAGCTGAGAAAGGGAATGTTTTTAGAACAGAGATGCATACGCAAAGATTTAGCCTGGAGGTGGGTGTTAACGTAACTTTTTTAAAAGTGACAGTAAAAATGCAGTGCCCATAAACGGCAGCCCAGATGGATTTCTCTGTTTTTATGGGTTATGCCTCAAATACCACAATGCATATGTATTTAATGTGTGAGGTGATTTTCCTTCTGGATGAAATATACTCCCAGTTATTGCACCCAAACCTTTTGGTATTGATAATGCCATAGATAAACTGGGAGTTTGCCAGGCATTGAGATGACAAGTTTACACTTCATTGACAAAGGTGTCTATTATCTCTAGTTTTGTCCTTATGTTTACCCCAGACAGCCTGAAAACACGCTTGCTCATACTGAACCATACTTTCAGTGTGAACATGCCCATGCCAAACAGAACTGAGAAGTCTGTGTACTTTGAGCTTGTGGAGATCATTTACTGTACCTCATGAAAGGGAGGAGGACTTGTCTTACCAAGAAGTTAAACCTCTACATTCAGCCCCTTGTCTGGGTACCCTTTCTAATCAATCAAAGGAAACAGATACCTCCAAAGGATGATTCCCTATGCCATCTTTAGGAGAGAGAAAAACAGCATTTTTTCTTCATGATTGCCTGTAGTGGCAGACAAGATGACCCACAGAAGTAGATGCTTAACTTGTGAATGGATGAAACGAGGCAAGGTAAATGCTGTCCTAAGCATGTTCACACAGTGTGTTAGTGCAGGATAGCAAGCCTCCTATAAATGCTTGCCTCAGCATATCATACAGTAAATTCCCCATAGAGACCAGTCTAGTCTAAGCAAATACAATCTAACTCTTTGGGAGTTCAACAGATGAGAATGAAAAAAAAAATTAAAATAAAGAAGTCCATTAGCCCATATATTATTATGTGTATATCCGGAATTATTAATGTTTATTTGTTTCAATGCTGTTGAAATGTTTCACCTCTCATTTTCCAACATAATCCTTACTCCTGGAGCTAGTTTTGCAGAGTTGTGTGGGATTGCAGTGATGTAGACTGTACTCTCCTAGAACTTTCTAGATTGAGCTGCACTCCAAACACCCACAGGTTTGCACTAGAAATTTTAGGATCATAAGTCTCAATGTAACTTTTCAAAGTGGCCTAACAGAACTTATATCGCTCACATACCTTTACATATCAAACTGCTTTTATCTTCAGTCTGGATCCTGATGTCCCTTTTGTTACCAGTCCTGTCCAGTAAGGTTATTGTAACTGAAAGTAGAAAGATTGAAGGAACAGGTAGTTAGTGTGCTTATTGTGGGAGGTAACAATCAAAAGAAAAACAAAAGGAGCTATAGATTTCTATGTGACCATGAAGGGGGGGAGGGGCATTGAAACAATGCCCTTTTTACTGTACCTTAAGGAGGTTCGTCACATCATGTTTCAATAACAGGAGTGTTCTCGAGAAAAAAGGAGACAGGAATGTACAAGGCTCTGCCTTCAGACCCCTGCTGAGCAATAATGTAAGTATAACTAATTAAGGGCCTGATCAAGGGCCCATTGAAGCCAAGTGAAAGCCTCCCACTGATTTCAATGGGCCTTGGATCTAAGTGTGTGGAGTGTAAATATGACTACATTAAAACCATGGTGAGCCAATCTTTGCTTTTAACTGGGCCTGGCTGCATCATGCTGTGAGCACCACATCTGTCTCAGAGCTTCTCAGGAACGTAGCAGGGTCAAAGGTTACTAGTCCAAAATAGAATGCCCAGGCAAAACTACTCTTGATCTGAGAAGGGTAAATGGGCAAAGTTGGTAGAGAGAGGCCTTGGAGAAAGCTGTGGTGAGCCAAGCTTGGTGTAGCTCCTTCCCTGCATGGGTGAAAGAGAAGAAATTAGTCCCTCTGCAAGATTTTCCCTCAATGTCCAGTACAATGTCCAGTTCTGGGCTCCTCAGTACAAGAGAGACACACTGGAGAGAGTCCAATGAAGGGCCACTGAGATGATTAAAGGATTGGAGCACCTCTTCTTTGAGGAAAGGCTGGGCAAGTTGGGTCTGTTTAGCCTAGAGAAGATAAGAAGATATCAATGTATATAAATATCTGAAGAGGATGCAAAGAGAATAGAGCCAGGCTCTCTTCAGTCATGCCCAGTGACAGGGCACAACTTGAAACACAGGACTCTGTCTGAATATTAGGAAACACCTTTTTACTGTGAGGGTGACTGAGAACTGGCATGGGTTGTCCATAGAGGTTGTAGAGTCTTCCATCCTTGGAGATATTCAAAAGCTGTCTGGACGTGGTCCTGGGCAACCAGCTCTAGGTGGCCCTGTTTGAGCAGAGATGTGGACCACATGACCAGTTTCGTAGTGTGGGCTTACCTACAACACAGTCTTCATACGCTTCTTCCTGAAGTCACTCTCAAAAGCCTATGACACAGCTGACCACAAAAGTTAATATCACAGGAAAAAAAAAGGAACCTAGTAGTTTTGAATGTATATTTTTAGTCCACATAGGAGCATGGAGAACCAAACCTTTGATTTCCAGTGTTCTGTGGTGTGCTACTCTACTTTTTTACATCTTGTTAAAAGTGTAAGTTCAAACTGTCTGAAAGCCTTCCTGCCTATGCTGCTTCAGAGAAGCTACAGCTTTACTGTACCCCAAAACATAAACAAAAAAACCCTACCTTTGCAACACCTGTTTAATCCTTTGTGTTCTGAGTCAGTAGATTAGATTTAGAGAAGAAATGTAATATAATAACGTTACCACACAGGAAAAAATTAACCTACTAACTCATTCATAAGAAAAAAGTAAAAAATACCGTTCATTCTTGTCTTAATTCTGCAATCAGCAAGAAAACTAAGAAACATGAGAAACTATCCAGGGTCAAAAAAATGGATCTTCTTTCCATTACTATAGTAATTCTAAGCTATAAAATGCGTGTTCTTTTCCCATAAAAAGAGGATTATTAGGCAAAGATCAAGAATTTATCAAAATTATTTATCACACTGCCAAGTTTTTATATTCTCTTCAGCCTTCTAGAAGAAGGAAGCTGAATTAGTAGACTCTGGTGCAAAAGCAAATATTTTAAACACCTGAAATGCTGGAACTCCACATGCCAGGTCAATCATATGTAATCCCCTGTTCTCTTTTTATAATCAAAATAAAAACATGTCCTCCATTCAGAAAACAAAAACATGGGCAAACACACAAACATACATTATGCAAGCAGGAAGAAAAAATTCAGCCTTCCCAATGACCAGTTAGAAAGGTAAAACAGAATGAGGAGTTAATCTGTTGGTTTGGGTTTTTTTTCCTATTCTTTAATCTACCAATTGGTTAATGAACGGTATGCCTGAATCCAAAACCTGCTTTATAAACATGCAATATGTGCAGAAGACTAAATTGATCCTTACTGGAAAAAAGATATCACTGACTACTATATGTGATCTTAACAGGATGAGTTCTAGATAGAAGTAATAACTAATTTCAGATTGTCATCTGTTTTGTGGATGTATCCAGCAGGTTAACTCATAACATTGCCTTAAATTTATTCAGATTAACTCCTTAGGTACTATTTTACATATATTTTCTTTATAGTCAATGATTTATTGATAAGTAATTCTAATAATCAGTCATTTCTCTCTTGAAAAATAAAGTAGTAACCATGGCAAAAAAAAGGTGCAAAATCATCAAAAGTCAGAGAGAGTAAAAAAATGTTTAAAAAGGAAAAAAACACCAAAAGTTTCTAAGAAGGAAGAGATTATCCCCTTCGCAAAGAAGAAACAATTTGTGTTCTGAGGTGCTATATCGTAATGTTAACCAAAGAAAAATGTATCTCACTTGGCAAAGTGATTTACCCTCATAGGCTTAAAAAATCTTCACAGAAAGCACTCTTAAGCATGATGTCACCATTATCATTACTTTGCTATCACCAATGGAAATCCAGCCTTCTCTACTAATGAATCAATCAATCAATCAATCAATCAATCAATCATATGTTTGTTCTGCATAAAGTAAGAATGTAATTTGGGTCTTGATATTATTAAGTAGGCATTCATATTACACAAATAGACAGATAGATAGACAAACAGGCTGATAGACAGACAAATGGACACACAGCTAGATAGACACAATCATATGTATATCTTCCATTGTTAAGTATGTGACAAGTATCCTGATGGTAGTCCTCTATTTAGGTAGATCCATTCAAGCTCAACATAGTCAATGCAAACCTCTCCGCTGAGCTTAGCTTCCATGGGAATGTAAAAAGAGAACCATAGCAACAAAGGAAGAGAAGAGATGCTAGCAAAAGATTCAGAGAGTTGCATTTTTAAAGTGTTGGTTTCACAGAAAGACACAGAGCTATTCTTCACAGTGACATGAAAACTCCCTTCAAAGAAGTGAGAACTTTTAAAAAAGGAGTCCTTAAAAGCCAGGTTCGTTTACAAAAGAGGTCTCCCCAGTTCAAAGAAAGGAAAACTACAGATAAGTAGTTTTTCAGATTCTCTTCAGATGCTTGTGAAATCTATTTGTTTAAAAGAAAAATCAAATAAAACAAACTTCTTTAGGTCAGAATCAGCACTGTGTTTCTGACTGCACCCAAAAAGATAAAAGAAATAATGTCTTGCATGCCATTGTTTTCCCTTTTTCTATTTAGAAAACTAATACAAATTTTTTGGGATAGAAGACAGGTTTCAGTGCAATTGTCTTTGGGCTAGGGTCCATAAAAAACCAAATATTTGGAAAAGAGAAGGTCTCTATTCTATCCAAATTGAATGATTTGTCCATAATCCAAATCAATCCATTTATTTTTAGACATAATTGAACACCTTAGGGCACTCATGAAAAAGATTGGCTTCTATTCTATCCAGTTCAGATGTTTGTCCCAGAGACTGAAGAGATTAATTCTGGGCAAAAGTAAAATGGACATTTCAAATGTCCAGTTTTACTTCTGAAATCTTTGTTTAGTAGGAAGTGTTGATGACAGTTGATACTATTAAATTTTAATTTGTACAACTTGAAAAAAAACAATGTTTTATTTAGCCTAATGATTTTTCAAGCAAGAAAAATACAGGACATGCTCTTGGGCAATTGATAAGAAATGATAAACACAGGAATTCACGATACACTCTTACTAATATATACCAAAGAATAATAGCAAACAACATTTTTTGAGACTGTATCACCATTTATTTTGGCTGTTTTCACACTGGTTAGAGATGTGACAATTTGTTGATATAGCTGTCCTAACAGGATATCCTGGGACAGACACATCCACTATAACAAGAACACTGTTCAATAATATGATACCTCATTTCTCTTGGGATATATGAAATTGTCACAGAGATGATGTGACAACTTAGTGCAACTCCAGAAGCTATTTTCCACTAAAACGTGAAAATATTCTGATAGCAGTAAAGAAATCCTCATGTAAATACAGATGTTAGAATACAATACATAACAGATACAGTGAAATGATATCCTAAAACCCCCTCAAAATATATTTCAAAACCATTTTACATCACTGCCAGTAGATGCTTGGAGTTACTTGCAGCATAGAGTACCAGCTCCTATTTCAAAGAATTAGTATTTCTAGTACTAACAAGAGTAGCAATACAACCATTGAGTGGTACTTATATTTTATCATTTGGAGTAGTTTAATCTATGTGTCTTTTCTGTTTTCAAAAAAAAAAGTGCTTTCAGAGCTGTCTGGACATCTACTCTCATTCATTTCTCAGTGTCAGCACCTGCATAGAAGAAATTTCCACCAGCTCCATATGTGCTCCAGACAGGTCAATTATTTTTGTCATGTGACACAGTGTTTTCCTGGCTGACAGGGGGTGAAAGAACAGTGAAAAGAGACCACAAATGGAAGATAATAGAAAGTGACTTTTCTGATCAGTTCAGCCCACAAGGTTAAACCAAAGTAATACCCTTCTGAGCATCCCTGAAGGAGTTAAGATTCACAAAGGCTGGCAGACAGATGAATAATTCCCTGCAGGCAGCTCAGTAATTCAGTCTGTGGTACTCCTAAAAGGAGATTGGGTATCTTCATGGGTTACAGTCTATTTGGAGAAAGTGATAAATGACAATAGAGGCCATAAAATCTCTCCTGTCTCACCTACCCCTTTCAATTTCCACTCCTGATAGACTGTATACATATTAACAGCTTTCTATGTCTTTCAAGGGTATGTATTTCTGGCAAGGACATATACTTTTCTGTCAAGGTTTACAGAACATTTTGTTCTGCACCATGTATACACATGCTGCTGCATCCTATTCCTATTATATATTCAAACATCACACAGAAGATTGCCACCACACAATCTGTCTTGAGCTGTCCCAATGAGTAGAAAAAGGCCAAACTGTGATGTAAAAAAACTAATTCATCCTTTACTAATTCTTATCCAGAATCAGCTGGACTGGTCTTTCAGTTCCAGCAGGCAGACTGTGGGAGAAAAACAGTAAGGTATCTGTTCCCCGCCTTTCCTCATCCATTCTTTCATCCATCTGCACCTGCCCTTAATAACTCCATAGAGGCTTGTCATTTCAGGAACATCTAGCCATAATGGAAGTATTCTATCAATATAAGTCCTCATGTCCTTTCTCATTATGTCACCACAAAGCAATTCTGGTGGCATTTAACCATGTACTCAAACAGGTGTGCAATTGCTTTCCTGACTGGAGAGGTTTTTCGGTATTACTACCTAAATCCATGATGAAGGCTGGCAAGCAGATGAATTCTTTGTTAAGGATTCTAGTCCACCAATTATTTTCAGATTAGACAAAAATACTACATCACTAAGTGTACTTTATACAGTTAGCAGCAGGTCACCCCAGGAATTACTGGAACAGAGGAACTTATACTATCGCAGAAGAAGGGAGAAAACAGTGTTAATTTCTAAAAGGGATTAATTAATTCATATTTTACATTATGCTGTCACTCTCATTCTACCACTGGATGATTTTATTTGGGCATAGATAAAATGGAAAATCAAACTCATTTTTCATGGGTGATGTAAAATCTAAGAGACATCCATTTTAAGAAAAATAAAATGACAAACCTTTCCAGTCAGGAAAGTTACACATCAAGTTAATCTCCAAGTCCTCTAACATACAGAGTAAGGAAGACATAACTTTATACTCTTCTCAGAAGACAGAGGGATGTAGCAAAATGATAAATACAAAGAGCTACACAGCAACAGAGGGTTGTGCAAGCAAGGCTCTATGCAATATATTTAAATGTAAACTGTTCCCTGATTAAAATTTTTATCCCATACCTAGAAACTTAACTGAATACACCAAAGACAACCAATACTCTAGAGCTGAAATTGTGCCCCAGGGGTAAACATGTTGACTGTTATGGCTTACCAAAAACTTCAGGGAAGCTGCTTAAGTTTAATGAATCACAGAACTGTCACCATTTCAGCCCCTAAAGGTGTATATTCTGCACCATCTGTGGGTAAATCTTTAAGCAGCAGGAAGCACACATTCTCATGGAACTGTCCCGTGTGAATTCTCCACTGCCTAGCAGTAAGTTCAGTCCAAGCAATGGCTCTTTCTCAGCTGCCAAACTTCAATAAATTTCCAATAAATTCATGTGCTTTAAACTTCTAACCCATCTGACAAATGTGGTTGAAACTTATCTCAAAACTGTTGAGAAACATTGTTAGAACAGGAAAAAAATAAGACACTATAGTCACAACAGACTTGTTTCAGGAGGAAATCAGCATAAAATCAGCCATGGGGTCATATATAAATACATTTTATTTTAACATAGCTAAATTGAAAAAAAAACAACAAACAACAACCCAACAGACAAAACAAAACAAATAACAGCAAAGAAATTGTCATAGAGAAAGATATTAACATCAATGTCTCCAAACAGAAGAAATCAGACATTTTTTTTCCAGTCACATCAAATACTAGTCTTTGCTGTAGCATCTCCATTAAAGCACAAAGAAGTCACCAGTTTTAATTTTCTTTCAGCACTGCCAGAAAAGAGCAGTAATTCATCCATCTAACTGCCATTACTTTGGCTGGGACAAAAAAAAAATCCGGCCTTGGCTCTGGCCGCGTCCAACTGGCTGG
>WUAM01000089.1:1247804-1273874 GCA_024336885.1 Actenoides hombroni
CATCTCTATCACCGACATTATTTTGTGTGAAAAAAAAAAAAAATAAAAAACATATATATATATATATATATATATATATATATATTACTTGGATGTCCATGTCCACATAATCTATTTGAAACTGAACATTGTTTCATTTCTGGAGTGATTTTATTCAGCTCTCCTTCCTATTAAGCAGTTTTCTTCCTCTTAAACAAATGGAAGCACCCAGGACCTTCAAGGTCTAAACCTAAATTCCAAAAGCCCAGTTCTTTCAACTTTTTCTTGAGCATTATGCACTAAACCATCAAATAGTGTCCAGTCTCCTGAGATAGATCTGGTACCCTTCACATAGTGCATCTTACACAAATAGCTGTTCAAGACCTGAACACAGTAGAGCCATGTTAGCTCAGAACTATGTCCAAGCTAATAAACTCTGCTTCTCATCAGGCTGACCAGATCCTCTAGGAGATCCTGCCATGCTGACATAGCCATTCTGTCTCTGCTCTCCAAGGCAGGGCTGTTTTTAACTGTGTAACCCTTCTCTCTGTGCATAATTCACGTGGATTTCTCCAGCTTTTCCATGCCTTTGAGCTCCTTCAAGCACGATATTTCCTTTCCCCAATCTGGCATTATCTGCTTGTTGTCCCCTTCTTCCCTGCTCATGCAGCATGAGCTGGTTCTGCTGAAGGCAGATGATTTCCTTAGGGCTAAATACAGAAAGCCAAATTCTGATGTTTCTTCCCACAGAAAGCAGCCTTGCTGATCTCTTGAGGAGTAAAGTACCATGCCACGTGGGTATGCTTGGTAGAACAGGGCCTGAAGAAGGAGCTCAAGATTTCAGATCAATCACTAAAATCAACAGCAGCAACAAGAGGGAAAAGGGTAGTGAATGAAAACCACTATATTTCAAACACAACACATTCTGTAGGTGAGAGATCTTCAGAAAATCACCAAGAAAATAATCTTTAAATCATGATGCATTTTAATCAAATACACAGCCAAAATACAGAGTGCCATATTTGGCTATGCATCTACCAAGAAAGATGCCAGAGGAGAGATGGGGCAAGGCTCTTTAGGTGGTTTGTGTCTCTTTGTGATTTCTCTGATCTAGCTCAGCTGGCTATCATGACTTTCATTAATGAAGATACCATGCATAGCTTCTGTAGTAAAGAACGTACTGTATTGTGCTAGGCAGAATGAAGAAAGGGTTTTAAATCATAATAATAAAAGTTGTGCTGAGGAGTATGGCCCAGGAGTCTCAAAGTAGTGAGACAGATTTTATTCACTAAAGAATTGCAGTGAAGTGTTTCTCTTTTCAGTTAAGGAAGTGTAAGATAATTATAAACTGCTGGGGTTAAATACTCTATATACATTTTCTGGAAGTGGAGCTGTGATGTGATAAATCCATTAGTACTCTTAATTAAGTATTTGGTTATGCCCAAGTAATTTTCAGGACCAGTTTAGTAATTTATTAATAATTTTGTTCTCCTTGATTCAAAAATTCCCCTAAAATCACAAAATGAGTGAGTTTGGAAATGATGTGACCTTGTGGATAAGGCCAAATAGAGCCCATAATCAAACAAAAGAAAATAAAACAAAAAAAAACCACCAACCACCAAAGGAACCCCTCCTAAGCAGAAAATTAAAAATTATATAAAGGTGTTAGAGTTCTCATGCCTGTCTCATAATGCAAAAAAACTTCTCCTTTGGAGACTTGAGTAGCAGAAAACAAGAGGTAATTACCATCTGACAGCTTTCTCTATATACAAAGAATTGGTAGCTCCTAATGGGCAGGTGTCCACATTAGAAAAAACATTAATTAGTACCCTTGTTGGCAGGCTCAGCTGAGAAAAACATGATTAAATGAGTATGGAAACTGAAGTGCCTTCTGTGATGATAATTGCATGTACCCACATTTATTGTAATTTGGGATGTGATTTTCCGTTTGGATCTGAGTCACTGAAAGGGTCTAGTCGTTGTGACCACATACAGGGATAATGACTCTACTGAAACATTCAGGTACTAATTTCTAAAGGTATTCATCACCCACACCTTTAATAGGATCAGAAAACTTTTGGTAGCTTGGGAAACTTGGACAATCATCATAATTTCAGTGCAAAAACTACCAAGTAAGAATTATGAGAAAGCCACAAAGTAGCAGTGAGTGCCAACACAATGAAAAGCAACACCAAACTTTATAAGAACAGTTTTTTATAAAAATGAGGAAGACAGAGAAGTGTGAGAGGGACAATGTTTTGATTTCTTTCATTTTACATGAAGTAAAAAAAAAAAAAAAAAAGCAGTAATGAATGTTGATCCTGGGAATTACACACATCAGCAACTTCCTTCAATGGCAGAAACACAAGTTCAGTTAAAACTGAATTAGAAAGTTCCTAGAGAAGTTGAAGGTTAATTGTATTTTTAACAAGGATCAGCTGCAAGCAAGTATGAAATTGTATGGAAAGGTTGGTGTGACTTAACCAGATCCTCAGAGGTATTGGATAAGGCCTTTCACAAGAGGCTGGTCCCCAGTGCTGTAACACTGAAATGCCATTCTGGACTCCAGTATACTGTGAGTCCATCTGCAAAAATGTTCAACAGCTGTAACCTGGGAAGATCTGTGTCATTCTGGTGATGTTCCACAAACCTGATTTATCTGACCAGTTGCAGAAACAATTACACACCATCTCATCAAGTCCAAACAAGTAATTTTCTCCTCATGTAAGTGGAATGCCTGTTTTAAATTTTCCAATTGTTATTATAATCACTATGGTAAACATCATGTTCTTTTAATTTGCTTGATATAAAACCTTTTGTAGCCATGATTCATACCAGCTTGCATCAAATTAGTAACTACATAGCAATCAATTTAGCAAAGTGAGAATCATTCTGAGCTGAGGAATTGCATCATCAGCGTAGATTTCAGAGGGTGGACATTAAAATGAAGAGGTTTTGTTACTACTGTAGACTCAGAAAATGAAAAGGAGAATTTATTTCTCTCCCATAGAATGCAAACCAATTTAATTTTGGCTTTTTCAAATACCACAGAAGAACCTGGAAGGAAGTCAGAGCCTTAAGCCCTGACCCTACGCTAAGACATCTCTGTCTAGACTGAGACTACCTGTGATGTGACCATGTCTAGCAAAACTTCATGAAGGTGTGTAACAGGTCTGCCTGCACTTAATTTCACAATCAGGGCATACATACCTGTGTTGGATAGTGTTCTCCAGGCTTCTGTAGAAGAAAATGCTCTGGATAGAAACAGAAAGAGACAAAAAAAAAAGTCTGTAAAGTTGCTTATCAATGCTTTGCATAGCAGTGCAAGCTGTTCCACTGAGTGATTAGGAAAGCCTGGAACTCATCTGTTGTAGTATGAAAGACTAGATGTAGAGCTTTATTAAAAAATAAAAATAAATCTTAACTAAAAGTTATCAAGAGATGGCAAAACATCTTACCTAAATCTTTTTTCCTAGTTTCTGTGTGTAAAAAATAATTTAGCCTTAAATTACCTACAGTTTTCTAAAGTGTTAAGCATTAAAAAATTATACAGTAAACATAAAAATCAAGTCAAGGTGCAAAACTCAGAAGATTTTTGTGTATCTCAACTACTTTGAACATTGATAGAATGCTTATATTAATAGGGCAGTGTAGGAACTGTCATATGCTTATATTTTTATTAACTAGTTTTGCACATAACTGAGTGAATGTTTGGCATAATCTACAATTTGAGAAGGATAAAAGACACCATTAAAATAGGAAGTAAGTATGTTTTAAAAATTGGAGAAAAAATATTTAAATACTTCTTACTACATTTATTCTTGATTAAAATTTCACAAATCAGCTCTTAGAAAATATATTTGTAATTCTGAGTAATAACAAACTTCATAATTGTAAAATGCAGGAGACTATGGAGTTAAAACAAAAATGATTATAATTTTTTTTCCTCAAAAAGATAACTATTGGGTTAAAATAAAAAGGAATAAGACAGACAAAACACCAAATCAAAATAATATAACCAGAAATTCACAAAACACCTTACAGACTTCTGACTTCTATACCATCCAGTGCAGCATGGTGCAGCTATATCCAACTTATCAGAAACTGTCCTACGTCCTAAAGCAGATATACAGCAGTCATGTCACTGCATCCTAGCACCAAGTTGATAGGCTCCACTCACAGTTTTATGGTGATGCAGCTTCTCAACGGACGTGCAGCTGTATTAGATCACATCAGCAGTAGACAGGAGGTCTCTGCACTATGGCCAGTGCACTGAGGAGACTTGTCTTAGGTTTACAGGTAAATGCTCTCACTCAAGGTGACAGAAACCAAAAGGTATTCCCAGCTGATAATCAATTTGTGCTTGATGTGGAATAAAGCTCTGATGCTCTTGTGAGTTTTTGCTGCCTAGCATTGCCCTCTGAGTGCTGACTGTGCTGGTGCAGCTCTGGGACAAGGTGAGCACTCCACTCTTTCTTATATAGTCTGGTCCTGAGCATACTCCTGCTTTCTGCTTTCTCTGTACCATTGTAGAAGGTGTTCATCCACACAGGAAGTATTCAGCCTTCACACAGGACATAGACCCATGTGTAGCTCCAGAGGTTGCTCTCTACCATACTGCTGCTTCTCCTATATGTATGGAAGCATCTCAGACAAGCGGGAAGAGTGGTTGAAGTAATCAAAAAAAAGAGGAGGAAAAAGCAGGCCTTTGTAATGTCAAAGAAGCAGTGACTCCTTTGGAGTGATAGTGAAGGAAGGGCTTACAAGGCAGGAGCTTAAAAGGCTTGGGAAACAGAAATCATGTAGCAAAGTGATAGAGAGCCTTCTTAGAGACATCAAGGTACAGGAGAGGAGCATAGAAGCTATATATCTGCTAGTGGTAGTGTCATTACAATATGATATCTTTGTAATGGAATAAAATGTTTTATCCCATCCCATCTCTATTACAGCACATATTTTTCCCTTTAGAAGCTAATAGCTATTAATATTTTATTACTATTAGCACTTAATTAGATTAAAAGCAATGGAAATGTCTCACTTCATGAGATGACCTTTTAGCATTAACATCATATATACATTTTGGGGGTGGTTGAACTTAGACAACTCAAGCTAGTACATTTTGAAACCTCTTCATTATATGGCACAGTATATTATTCCACCATATTTGAAGTGCAATCACCTGTGGTATCTGAGGAACACATAACTTTGCTGTGTCTGAATTGTAAATCTTTAGTCTGGTTCACAGAGTTTGTCTGGATATTCCAATTAAAATATATACAAGTCCGTGAGTCACAAAACAGATGTCTACATGGCACAATACAAAACATGTCTAGGTAAAAAGCTAGCTCAAGTACTAGCAGCACAGTTATATTTGTGTAAGGCTCTTGCAGACTGATTCACTAGTTCGCAGTTATTGTTCTTTCAGAGGCTGCTTGGGGATCTCTAGGCAGCATTGCAGTGTACTGAGCCAGCATTCCCTTACTGAAAACAGCCTTTGGTTTTACTTTGAAACAACAAATGTGAATGCTATCTCTAGCCTCTGCCAACAATGAGCACAAGTCTCCCAGAGCAATCAGAACCTTTTGTCAACTTGGTTTAAGCACCAGAGAATGGCAAGAGTAGCAGTGCAATGATTTTCACCCTGTTTTGTGGTTTTAATAATGAACAAATCACATTGAATCATAGAATGGTTTGGGTTGGAAGGGACCTTAAAGATCATCTAGTTCCAACCCCCCTGCCATGGGCAGGGACACCTTCCACTAGATCAGGTTACTCAAACCTCCATCCAACCTGGTCTTGGACACTTTGAGGGAGGGGCCATCCACAACGTCTCTGGGCAACCTGTTTAAGTATCTTACCACCATCACAGTATAGAATTTCTTCCTTATATCTAATCTAAATCTACTCTCTTCCAGTTTAAAACTATTATCCCTTGTCATATCACTACACTGCCTGATAAAGACACCCTCCCCAATATAATGTACATATTATTAAAATATGTCCACAGATTCTAAAGATTCTTGAGGTGATGCTATGATTTAGGCTGCCCAGTTCAAGCAATAGACAGCCCTTCCCTCAAAGTAGTACAGTCTATTTAGATAAGATAGATAGTACATGTGAGTGTGAGAGGTAGAGAGGGAGGTGAGCACCATGTGATAGCAACAAACATCGTGCTAGTTTCACAACTGTTCTTTTTGGAAGAGTGGGAGAGTGTGAAGAGATGAAGAAGGAAGGTTAGTTATAAAGTTAGACGGAGAATAGGGAAGGGAGAGAGCATTTTAGGAAAGGTGATGGACTGGTTAAGACAAGAGAGAACAAGAAGAAACAGTACATGGGGGTGAGGAGAATGGGAGGTGAATTGTAGGAGAAAACCTTTAGCACAGCAGAAAGACAACAGTCAGTACCACAGTAATTTCAGAGAGAGGAGGCTTCATACTCCCTATCTTTAGACACATAACAAGTATTTAATTTGATTTAGTCATGTCAGCACTTCCACCAGCAATTCATCCACTTGAGACACGTGGTTAACTTGCCTTTGGAGGTGCTGGTTTACCTATGTTAATGCTACAGGGGATCTAAATAACTTGCTTAGACTGTATATCCAAATTTTTAGTGGGCTGAACTTATGTGAGATGAACTCCAAGCCATATGTCCAAAGGTCTGCATTTGGACTGTTTCTGCTGCAGCTCCTATTATTCATTAACTCTGAAAAGCTAGCAGATCAAAGGGTTCGGTTGTGATTTTTGTGCATTTGGAGAAACATGGAGTTTCACCCTGCCCTGGATTAAACCACAATACACTCTAACGTGGGAAGGTCACTGATAACAAAGTAATCATATGGAAAGTTCTGTGCTCTCATTTTCTGACTTTTTCTGTGTGAAAGACACCAACTTGAGAACAAAGTCTCAGTTCTTAAATTCAGAAAGGCTGGTTTACCTCAGCATTTATCTTTTTTAATGTTTTTGCAGTTTCTGAAAAAGGTCTGTGTAAGCCATCTTGAATATCAGCATAAGCAACCAAAATTTTCTCTCAGGGCGTAGTAAGTGGGAAGTATTTTCAGGTATTTTTCAGCATTTTTGCATCATCTGAAATGTTACTTGTTACTTTTCAACATATCTGCTTTTGAAGATTTTTAAAAACAGATTTAACAACAAAAGGATGCTAAAATTGGAAACTGTGAGATACTTTGGTACTATTCAATCGGAGCCAAATCTGACACTAAAGACAGTTCTTGTTTAAGAATTTTCATTGAATGAACATGATCATAGCACAAAACAAAGAAAAATGTCAGTTCCTTTAGCTGTACGTTCATCATTTAAGTCTCACAAGGTACCTGAAGAAATAGGTTCAGTTTTGAAATGGTTGATCTGTTCTATTCAGCTATGAGCTATTTTTACACTATATCAAGGCAAATAATAAACAAAGAATACTTCATTAGATCATTTTTCTCTTAGATAGTTTAAATAATGGTTTCTAGATTAGTTCAGGCTTTTACTTATAATTTTTCATGTAAAATCCCCAGTCTATAAATATTCTTTAAGTGATTCTTACTGAAATATGGAATCTAATGCTATAAGAATACAAACAACCAACTGAGATTTTCCCTTCAGAGAACACAGAAACGATGAGATCATGAAAAACTAAACGTATGCATTATTAACAGCTGAAAAGATTGGATAATCATTTTTAAGTCTCTTTTCTATAGTGAATTTCCTCTCCTGTGTTTCTACCAACTTTTTAAAATAAGGTAACTGCTGCTATCCCAAGGTAACTTAAGTTTCTTCTAGTCTGATTCAGACTATATTAATGAATTATGCCCTAAAAAGGAAAACAGCATTTGATCCAAATGATTTTGAATTACTTAGAACATCTCCACTGATTATAGAGCTTTACACCATGCATTAATTGTACACAGCTGCCCTACCTGCAGTCTGGACATTTACATGACAAAGGATATGCAAGATTAACCACTCTGTCTTGGAGAATATTTGCTGAGATAGAATTTATGCTGGTTTGTCCAATGTAGTTTTAACAGCCCTAAGTAAAAAGCTTTCCAACCTTTTTACTATAGCATCACTACATCACTTTGTTGCCAGGATATTCTTCTTGATTTTCAGCTTATACTTACGCTTGCTTAGTTTCACAATGTAGGCTAGAAATGTTCTATGTAGACTTAAATACTTCATTGCAATTACCCTCATCCATAATTTGTTAGAACACTCCAGTTTAGCTTCTCAAAAGTAAGCAGTACATACAGTTCATTGGCTGTCAAAGTACACAAGTGGAAGCTCTTCTAGTTTTTTGTCAACCCAATTCGTTGTCTTAGAAGAGATGTAACTTGACTGGGATCTGAGAGAACCAAATAAATTTTTAGACATTCTGTAGGATTTTTGTAATGGGAGACAAAAGTTAAACTGATACACTTCACCCTGTAGAGCAAAGAAACAAAGTGGTATTATTACATGACTTTAATAATGTAATAACACCAAAATATTACTTAACTCCCATCTTTGGTCTTTTAGATATCCCAAATATTTCTTTATGAACCTATCAATGTGTAATGTTCCAATTATTTCCTTAATGGCCAGTTCATTTTAATGTTTAATTCACTCTTCTTCAGTTGACAGTAAAAGCAACAAGTATTTAACAGCATAAAAATGTAAACCAGAATTGTTCTTAAAATAATCTGAATCTTCTGGTACAGTTACCACAATAAATTAAGGACATCTAAATAGTTGCGGTTCCAAGGTTTGCTGCCAAACATAGGATTTATTAATTTTTTTTAGATTCATGTTCTCTGCAATCAATTTTAATAGTTTTAAAATGTGATGTTCTTTAGGTTATTTATGAAAAACTGAAAGCCTGAGACTTATTACAGTTTAGAACTTATTTAAAATGGCAAAACCATCAAGTATTTCTCTCTCCTGTTTTTTTGTTTGGGTTTTTTTTAATGTTGCTATTGTTTCATAGATATGACTATCCTTTTTTTCTGAAAACTCTCTGATTATATTTTTCTCTTTATCTTGTTCAAGCAATTTTTTATTTATTTGTATTCTGGTAAATGCAAGTATATTAAAAATTGTTCATACATACTCAACAGCAGTAAGTAACTTTTATTTATGCTGCTTCCTAGAAAGATTTTCTACACTCAGAGAAACCACACGCCATCCCCACTGTTTAATATTTGAATATTTGTTCATCCTAGTTAGAGGAAGACAATGTATTAGCAATGGATTTAATACATGATGCTGTGAGCTTTGTATCTTGAGTCTGAGGTGAGTTGAATTCTCTAGAACTGCTGCTTGATTTTCTGCCTAGAAAAAAACAGAGATTTTTCCAGACATATCTCACAGACCAAGTGTGAATGATGAATAAGTTAACTAAAAACTATGAGAAATGTAAAAACTATATTCTAGGACCCAGAGAAATAAACGCAGTTCCTCTTGCTGTTAATGCGAATTTCCCCCATGTAAGGCATCTTGTCAGAGCTAGTGAGAGTGTTTTATGACATCTGGATACATTAATAACCCATACTTACCCCTACTGCTTGACAACTCCAGTGAACCCAGCTAAGGTACACTGCTGGTGAACTCTGCTCACTCCATCTATTCAAATACTGTATTTGAAGCACATTCAAATGATGCAAATTGAAATCACCTTTTGTGTCAAGCACATGATCTTCTCTAAAATGTATTCTTAGCCATTCAAACTCTGGGATTACTGCAAGGGAATGCAGATTACTTCCTAGTATTCTCAGCTTTAATGCTGAGGATGAACCCAAGTGGCTTGAGATCACACCGTGCGAAGTCCTGAACAAATGCACTTATTACAGTCCCTACCCCCATAATAAAGTCTAGAAGACAACAAAACAGGTGGTTAGGACCAAGCACCTTTCTTGGGATAGGCAAGACAGAATAATAAAAATAAATAATACATATACAGTATTTTGTAGCTTTGTGACAGGGAGGCATGAAAAGCAACTCCTGTAAATCCAAGAAGGTCTTACATACAGCTTGAGTTTTAGTAATAGTAAAAAACCAGAAAACCACATCACATCTTATCATTAAAGGTCCTAAAAAAGGACTATTAGGCTATTTTTTTCTTTTGTGTGTAGGTAGAAATCAAAGTTCCTATGGTGTTTTTCAAAGGAAGAGCTCCAACTCCTTACAACAACCCCTCTCCACCTAAAACAAGCTATGCTTTCAAAAGCTGAGCATAGGTTATTGCTAAAATGAATAACACATAATGAGTGCTGCATTTGCCTACACACCATTGCCTAACAACCAGTATCTAATTCATTACCGTAAAGCATTTGAGGATGTCACGAGTATGAAAGGCACTGTATAAAATGAAATTCTATTATTCTCATTTAATAGTGTTTCAAACATAACACCATTTCCATGTAGTTTGAAAAGTAATTTAAGATATCCCAAGACAGATTACTCTAAGCTAAAATTTCAGGAAAGGTTCTTCTTTGCTTCTCACTGAATTTGCATTTAGTGATTGAATAGTTATTGCCTTAAAGGATATATCAATGAAATTACTAGGGATTTACCACTGAATTACTTTCAAAAGTAACAAAGCTTCACAAAAAGTTTGTGTAATGGATGTAATGCACTTGAGTTCTGATCCATAGCTCAGCCAGTACAGGACTGAGGAAATACTATCGGAAATTTTAGCCAGCATTATAGGTGACATCAACAGATACCTAGCATGTTGGCACCCTCTGCACTTGTAAACTGGTAAAAGTACGCTCTAAAAGTACACTCTATTGCTCAATAATTTTTCCTCATAAGTGACATAGGTACTCCATGTTTTGACTTCCATCTGGAATATGATGAAATTTTCACTCTCTGCTCATGCAGACACTGAAAATGTTAAGTCTGCAGTGCCTTGTTGGTGCTACAAACATCTTCCTGTGGGGCCTCTGATGGAATCTATGTCAGATTGTGCAGCATGAGAAACCAGGCAAGGAGAGCTTCATATAAAGGTATCTGATTTTTGTTGTCTGAGAAGTGAAAGCATGATGTGAAGGCCACACTTCATGTGTTGGCACTTAGAGTTTCACATTAAACCCTTGAATGTTGCAACAGCATGATAATAATTTGAGATTAAATTCAGTGCAAGACAGGACACCACAGTCTCAAGATGGTGTAGGACTGGGCAAATGTTCTTTTGCCTTAAGGAAGCTTATAGAAAGGAAATAGCTTTAAATCTGCCTGACTATTCAATGAGAAGATGCACATGAGTTGATAATGATGTTTAAATTTCACAGCAGTGTCAAACACTTCAAAGTAAACTAAAGCCAGGTACATAGCTAAAAGAAGAAAAAAACCCCAAAGGAACAAGGAAAATGGCTCCACTAATAAAGGAGAGTTTGCAGCTTCTTTCTTAACACCCTCAGCTGAATGAAAGACCTCACCAACAGTGGAAAAAAGTATAAAGAACCATTTAAAATAACCATTTTTACTAGTTGAAATTGGCATGCTTTACATAACAATTACATTTCACACATCCCTTCCTGCTTCACAATAATATCACCTATCACTTGAACTTTATGTGCATATCATTTAAAATACGGAGAGCAGAATTTCTTGCTTTTTATGCACCCAGGAAGATGGTCTCCCTCTCACACAGGTGTGCAAGGGGATCACATATCTGCACACAGTCCAGTGTCTTACAAGAGCAGAGTCTATGTCTGAGATTGTGTCCCCTGAGATTGTGGAAGCTTTCAGCTCTTGGTCCCTGAGCAGGTACCTTGTTAGCAACAGCCCATGGATTCAAACCCCTGCAGAAATCACTCAATGCTGACTACATAGCTACAAAAAAAAGATACAAGCCTTTACTGTGTTAGGAGTGAATTAAAATAAGGCCTGCTTTTCTTGATGTGCTTTCTGAGGTAATTCTTGTTTACCTTGTAATCTCAAGAGGGAATACTACCACAGTTTGCCCTTAAAGACAAAATTAAACACTCTGTTGTTTGTTTATTAAAATATTAATAATAAATTATTTACAACAACAAAAAAAGAAGGCAAGTCTTACTCTGCTCTCAGTGTGTATTCAGAATCACATCTGCTGAAGTCAGGACAAAAAATACGTTTTAATGTTTTGGGGTTTTTTTCCTCAAGTTTATTAGAACTCATTCTGTCAGAAAGGATAGAATTCCTTCTTTATCTACCACTAAAAACCAAATTTCTTAGAGGTGCTCATATTTTCTTAAAATACAACATTTTGATATAACAGAAAAGTGGAAAAAATTGCTTAATCTTCAGAAGAATTTCATAATGTGTAAATTTGCACATACTAGTGATCATTAGAGAAAGGGAAGAATGCAAAACTTGAGATAATAATTTCAAACAGATTCTATACTTCAGTGGTACAGTAAAAAAGGTTATTTTTTTCAATAAAATATCTTAAAAATGAGATGTCATTTTTTAACCTGCCCTACTGAGAAATTACATTCACACAAGAGCACCTTCATCTTCTAAAGAAGGAAGATCAGAACTTCAGTAGTCCTGGTCATTTCTCTTAGGAAAAGTAAACCAAACTCTTTCAATATTTTCAAATGCAAAAATTAGTTGAATCTTGCTGTCTCACTAATGAGGAAATTCACACAGGTGACAGTATCATAAGCCTGAGAACATTAGCTTCCCTCATTTATGTGCTATACTCTAAGTGCTGCAGTGAAGTTGTGCAGTCTCTTTACTTGTAAGTGTTCCTGTGATTACCTGTCAGTGGTCTCAGACCATTACTGGAGGAAAAAGTGCTTTCTGTTAGTGCTTGTCTTTACCAGCTTCTTCAAAACAAATATTTGGTCATTAGCAGAACTCAGACCCTCTAAAACCTACAACCTTCTCCTTGTATATTATATTTAATACTTTCACTTTAAAAGGAGATTATGTTCTAGTCTCCTATGGCCTTATGATAGACCTCATCATTAGTAAAAACTATTTAATGCTATGCAAAAGCAAAGTATTAATATTTAAAATCATGGCTTGTTATTAGTCTAATAAATCCAGCCTTCCATCTTAAGGGCTCAACACTGATCTTCCCCAAATGTTTGTTCCTGATGAACTATAAGTTCTCTAGTGAAAGGAGGTGGTTTAAGGTCACATTATAAAGCAACGTGGACACAAATTACTGATGATTTTCACAGCACTGTGCTTTCCTTTGATGATTAATACCATGCAAGAAAGTGCCATACAGTACTTTTTTTTTTTTTTTTTTCACCTGGCACTCTTAGGCTATTTCTTTCTTCCTCCTTTTTTTTTTTCTTTCATAGTAATGCATGAATCAGATGCCGAATGCTACATTATCAACACGGCTTGGGACATTAACCTCACCATATATCCAGGACATAACCTTAAATCTTTCTCTTAATATGAAATGCTCAAATGGGTATGCATATAGTTGTGAAACATTATCTGCTTGTTTCATGTGTTCCAATGTTTCCTATTACTATGAAATGTGAGCTTTTTGTTAGAACCCAGCTTTCTGAAGTGCAAGTAGTAGCATATTTGGTATAGAAAAGCTTTCTTTCAGATTTTTTGCATCAGATAGGAACCAGTACTAGGATAAGACAGAGATGGACAGATCTCACCTCCTCTCAAGTGATCAGATGATCCTACTCTTTTAAATAAAGCAGGAGGGCTAGCTCTTGTGACAGCCTGGTACCTCTGCAGCAGGGTCTGCTCATGTCATAGCCAAATAGTGTTGGAAGACTACATTTATACTGTCAAAAACCACCTGGCAGAGACCATTCTAAGCCCATGACTTGCCCCAGTGCGGTTTGTTGGAATAGACCCAGCCAAAAAGTAATGAATCCTGTCCCCAGCCACATCATCAGCTACTGCAGGCCACCCTGCCTAGAAACCTGCACCTTGTCCCTGACATGAGATAGGGAACAGGGGGCATCTGTTTGGGGTTGCTTCCTGTTAAAGTTGTATTTTGGAGGAAATTCTCTCATCTGCTGAGTTTTTTTATGGAAAACAGCTGCTTGGATCAAGAGCTGACATCTGCACAACCATGGCCCATGAGACCCTTTCTAGCAGCCCCAACAGAGGGGTAAGGCAGACTCCCACACACATTATTAATAAGTGTTGACACTTAGTGCTTTTTCCCTTTGACTTTTCCAACTGGACTTGTCAGATGTGCTTAAAACTAGTGAACATCTGGTCTATCTGCATTTTGAAGACAGCTGTGGAGTTAAGAGATGGATAAGCACTAGCTCTGCTTACCCACAATCCTGAGACTCAGTCACTGAAGATGCTTATATAGTTTCAGGGATCATACAGGTCGGAGCAGCCCCACTGCATCTTCTCAAAAGCAGCTAGTTAGAAGTTTAAAGGTCTTTGAAGGGATGAATATTTTAATTCAGCCCAAACTCTGCCTCCAAAATCAGGAGATTGGACCCAATCTCCATTTTTCTGGCTGAGGCACACTTTGGGGCATGGGTCCCTGTTAAGGGGAATTCCACCAAATCCAAGGGCTCTTGATTGACACCAAGCCTTCTGTCTAAATAGCTTAGTTACACAGCAACAAGTGTCTGAAATAGGAAAACAAAATTAGATTAAAAAATGGGTGCTAAAAACAAGTGACAAAACCAAGCAGGTTTGATTTGGAGTCCCTCATGTATCAAAGAAATAAATGAAGTAGTACTTCAATCACTTAATCTCAGTGCCAGACACAGTACCATACCGCTTGCTTCAGCTTCTGTAAGAAAATTATTTATTCCTAAAGAAATGCTTGCTTTCTTTCAGAATATCCATTTTGTGAGACAGTCATTTAAATATCTTTTGTCAGGAAGTCCTAACACAGTTGCAAATTTTAGTGCAGAGCGAAAATCAGGAGGTTTTCATCCTCCATTAACACTTCATTTAACTTCACTTACTCCAACTAGATACAAACACAGAAATAAACAAAAGTTTCACACTTCATAGTTGACACAATCCATAAACTACAAGAAAAAAGCCTCCAGAAGTGCAGGCTGTTCAGGAGTACAGTTGAATCCCTGAATAAAATAGAAATATGTAAATGATTAATGTCCTTCCCTCACATTGCCACTTGCACTCAAGTGTATTTATATTTATATTTTTTTATATATATTATATATATATGTTTGTTTTTTATTTTGTCTGTTCCCCCAGGAGAAGCCCAAAAGAGAAACAGAGATGGCCAAATTGACAGAGTCAATGAGTGAGTACAAATAGGAAGTTCAACCACTTTCTTTTTCCATCTGTCCCTCTCCCTTACATAATGCCACAAAACCAGAAAACAGTGCTTGCATTCAGGGATCTCATTGAGCTGCGTCCTCACTCCTAACTTCATCACAAGTCATTCCACTCCTCAAAAAAAAAAAAAAAAAGCAGCTACTATGTGTTTGACTTCATGAGCCTGAGTTTTCCTTAAAACAGAAGGTAACTACTTGTGGATTTAATGAGTACCTCATTTACTTGGTTCAGGTTAGTGTATACATTCCTTCACAAGCTTACAAAAGGTCACAGTAAAACAACCAGAGGTAGTTTGTACTTCTAAAATAATATGGGATCTAGATAGTAGACTAGTGCCTAGACTTGTAGCTGAGAGACTCAGACTGGATAATCTATTTCTGGACAAAATTTGGAGATTATTTATGATGAAATCCTGATAAACCACTCCCTTCCCCAAAACTTACCTAGCTTCACAGCCTATGCAAGCTTAAATAAACTGATTTTAAAAGGGAGAAATCTTTTACTCTGCTTAACCAGAGACTATAGAAAGACAGACACACACACATGCATAAGACTCATTAGCAAGTTGTTTCCAGTTAATTTCTTCTGTTTGTGTACAGAAGGGCTGTTCCTAGGACAGTACTTCCCTGCCTTTTTTCTCTCATAGTTCACTTCCTTTTGAAATCATTCTCTGTATCTCCTTACAGATGCCATTACAGGACAGAGTCAGCACTACTAGCTATAAAAACATTATTTCAGTATCAGAAACAACCTATCCCACACAAAGATGTTGCAGACCTGGGAAACACAATAGATGAAGCAGAACATCCATGTAGCAAATTCCCCGTTCCTTAATTTTGTGCACATATCCAGGACACAGAAGTCAACCTGAGAGCTCCGCTTCCCATGAGGAAGTCGTTGCTCATCAGCAGCAGACTACACGCAATGGCATCAGATACATGGCAACCTACTGATGGGTAGTTATACTCTCATGAAACCCCTTAACTGAGTTCTTGCCATAGAGTTATGCATTGCTACCTGAATGCTGTTCTGTCCACTTCTCTCCCACTGTCTGCATCTTCTAAGACTTGGCAAAATTCAAGATTCTAAGGGAGATTTCATAGGTGAGATTTACAACTTATTGAGCTACCAACAGGTTCCACATTCCTACACTTTCTGCAGTATTCATAAGGAGAAAGAAGTATTTTTCCATGGTGGAGCAAAGCCTATGTGGTAAGAGTGGAAGTGTCAACACTGCAGTTTAGCAAAGCCCAAAAGAACAATACCATATCCTAGAGAAACTGCTATAAGGAATGGTACTTTTGCTCCATTAATCTCTGTGGATGTACAATGTCATTCTTAGAAACATCCTGCAACCACATAATTTCTCCAGCATTACTGGATGCTGGATAGTTGTATAATTATATCTGGATGGATGGATGGATGGATGGATGGATGGATGGATGGATGGATGGATGGGAGATGAATCAAACAAACAAAAGGAACCTGTTATCAAAGGTGGAAACAGTAGTATCTGCCCTATGCATTAGGTACTTGATGGGCTTTTCACAATCTTTCTGAACCAAGGTGAAGGAATCTCACCAAAAAGTGTTGGGGGAAGGCAAACAGACTCTCTGAATGGTCTGAAGAGTCAGAGAAGCAGCCTTTGTAAAACACCATAACTGATCAGGAACAGGAGCTCAAAAAATTCATTGTGCATTTCTTTTAGGATTTGTGTTTGTCCTGTGAATTGCTTCATTTAGCTTCTTTAAGATAGCAAGCTTCTTTAAAGGATGTACTGCTGCTTTGTATGAGAATTTGTTCATGCATCATGCAAGGCTTTTAGGACCTTTTCAGATGATTTAATGACATTTAAAAATATTTCTAATAAATCATAAACTCCATGGCAAGCTGGAAAGAAAATTCTTAGTGAATGTACCACAGTGCTCATTTTAAAGCCAGTGCAGATTAAAAGGAGATAAATGGAATGGGGAAGCAACAAGCTGGCATAGGGTGAGCCTCTGGTTTGGACTGAAAGGCCTTTTTCTTGGAACTGAGACAATAAAGAAAGGCCTTTGAGGACTTAGAGGGTTTCAAAGGCTTCAAGAAATGGCTTGATCATGGTACCAATATAACAAAATTATTACATACCTTTCAGTTTCACCCAAGAGCTGTGCTTATTTCCTCCATTCACATCTTTGCACAGTTGCAGAAAAAATCAACCACCTTCCTACCACTGCTCTATTTTTTTCTCTCTAGCAAAATGTTCTGCTGAAGTTACCAAGCACCTCTCTCTGCCCCTTCTTGTCCGTAAAGATTCTCTGGATGTTTTTGCAATAAGAAAATCCCTGTACCTGAGATTCACATCCCCTTGCATGCTAAGAGGTACACAGAGAAAACACAACACTGATGCAATAGTTGTTCCAAGTCTGTTATCTTTGCCAGCAGGGATAACAGTCTGTATTTTTGTCACATTTTGTATTTCCATTCTCAGAGGATCTGTTGCGTTGTAGAAAAGATTGGTAAGGGAAAACATGCTTTAATAATTTCTGTCCTATTTCAATAGGACATTTATTATGATAGAAAGATATGAGGTATCATGACAGAGCCCTGTACTTGCATGTGTTGAGAGAAGTGTCTGATTTAAAATTTAAAAAAAAAAAAAAAGTGAGCTGCAAAATCATTTTAATACAACAGTTACAGTGCAAACTAGAAAGAAATGTTGTGCTAATTTTTTTATAGTCCCTTAGAGCTGATATAGAAGCAGAAATGCATACCAAATAAGACCACTCTTTGCCCCAAGTTATTATTTTATAATGCTTGCACAGAATTAATAGAAAGCCACCGTAATTGCATTGAGCCCCAGAGAGCTGTCCAAGAATTCCTTTATAATGCCTTAAAATCCATATGCCTTTTGAAATTTCTTTATAGCCTATAGTTGGGCAATTTACCTCGTATAATTTCAGAATACTTAAAAGCTGAGCATATAAATGAAACTAGAAACCAAATTTTCTCTACTGTTTTTGTTTTCTTCTGTCCCCATTGTTCTTACAATTTCCATGCACTGGTGGTCATTTTTAACCCAAATGATGCCATCATTTTGCCTGTGAATAAGTAAAGCACAGCAAGCAAAGTAGGAAAGCAGTACAGGAAAGTATCAGAAGTTCAGCCTGAGATATTTGGCCAATGTGAAAAATCAGATATTGTGAGCAACATCTTGCACGGAACTATTCAGTAATGGAATCACTGAATGTTTCGGGTTGGAAAGGAACTTTAAAGGTCATCTAGTCCTACCCTCCTGTAATGAGCAGGAACTCCTCAGGAATTATCACCATTTTGAATACTTTGGGGAATGAGAATTATTTCAAGACATTCAGGAAGCAGCCAAAAATGGTGACACCTTGATAATACCTTAGGAAAGTCCTTTTAGGGTCCAGTGTTATGACACTATAGTTCCACCAGCTTCTTATCCTCCTATCCAGCTAGTCAAGGTGTACAGCACATTTCTGAGTTTCCTTGGGTAAAAGCAAGCTGTCTACATCACAACCCCTTATTGGTATCTGTGGGATGTCTACCTTATGTTAGGGGCTAGCTGGATGCTTTTTTTGCAACATGATGGCTTGCCAGCTTGGGTAGCACCTGCAAAGCTCTCCTAGGGATCCTGATATTTCTAAAAGTCCTTCAGAGATGTGCTCTTTGCCTAAGACCAAGTGAGAATATGACTGTGTCCCTTCTCTTTCATCCAGACTGAGCTCTGAGGTCTCCAGGTCACTGGTGTATAGATGAGTTTGTACAAACTTTTCTCCCTAAGGTAATGAGTAAGTCCAAGGTCTCAGCTCCAAATTATGCAGAAGCACGGATCTAGTATGCCATAGGATGACTGCAGCGTAATCAATGTGTGACATGAGCAGCGTGAACTTGCTACAGGCTGGAATCGAAAATGGGTTGGCTGCCTTAAAGCATTTAAACAGAGAATTGACATCCAATTAAGATGTTCTCTGGCAGTAGGGGCACATCAGTAAACAGGCATGTTTGTTCTGCTACCCAGTTAACCCACATGATACACCTGAATGAGGACAGCCAGAGGCAGAAGAGTTGGTTTAAAATAAGGATCCTCCTTCATTTGTTGCAAGATAGTGTACTTCACATGTCTGTAAATTTACTTCCTAAGACAGTGATATAATGAATACTAAGACCTTAGATGACTCCAGATAAAACTTTGTGAATACTGGATGCCATGAATTTTACTCAGGGTGGGTAAAAAAACTCAAGCTAACCTGAAGGAATTTCAGGAGCAGACAAACCTTAGGAGAGAGCTGTTTTGTGATGGAGTGCTTTTCCCTAAAGCTTTCTTTTTCTTGTCTCCAGTGTCTGAATCTGAAGTGTCCCTATTGAGCTCTCATGGTTTAGAAAGGGTTTATAAAGAGAAAAATATTTCTGCTTTGAGTTACTTAAAAGTCACAGCATTTTCAGATTTACATGTGCCAGTGTAGTCTGGAATTTTTTTGAGGAATTTTAATTATTTTGAATTATTGTTTCATGACATGTAAGAAAAGCATATGGTACATAACAGTAAATACATATTCATTATACTCTCTCTTGCTGTAGGACATTATGACCTTTCTACTTCAAATCTTTTTCCTTGGTACACCTTTTATCTTTGTCTTTTGTTCAGAAACCTAACCTTTTTACTATCACATCACAAGTTTGTGGTGCATGCATAAATGCTATCTTGTGTGAACACACCACCAGTTGTTCATACACAGAATCAGGGCTTTGAAGAACTGGTCCTGAAGCCTGAGTTTCCATCTTAACAGTCTAGAATACTGACTCTTCAGTCTCAGAATGCATTTCTAAGTACAGTTACCCAGTTCAACATTTTCAGTGATATCAAGTGCCATCAGTTTGTTAGAGTAGATTCTTACAATGCAAAATTCAAGTGCAAAAACTCCAAAGCATTCAGAAAACTCATTGAAGAAAGACATTTGCCCAAGTTTAAGGAAGTTAAAGTAATTTATTTTAAAGACAGACAGTTATCCTTTTACAGTTTCCCTTTATGTGAGTTCATGCCAAGAGTAGAATAGGAAGGGTAGTTTTCCCACAATATGTATTTTCATCACTTCTTACATTAAAAAAAAAAACAAACCAAACCAAACCAACCCCAACAAAAAAACAACTGTTCTCTTCTGATAGTTATTTCTGGAGAAGTAGTTTTGTAGAAATAGTAAGCCATATTAAAAGGAACATCTAATTATTGTTGATTCGATACTGTATATATACACTGATAACATTTATTTCAAAATTAACTTCTTAAATCTTTGGTCAATTTTAAGTTACAAGTAACCAAATTGTGTATTATTTAATTATTAATAATATATTGTTGTGTTGTTATTATTTCAGCAGAAATTAGCTGATGCATATAATGAAAATAACAGAAAGAAGAATACTATTATTATCAAATGAAAATACAGTCTATTCTTCATAGTAAAGGTCAAGATCTGAGAGAAGAATGAGATTCTAAACCAGGAGTTCATTCCACACGCAAGCAAGAAGTTCTACTGTTTTGGTTTCACTAGGAGGGCCTTAGAAGAACTGTGAACTTGTACATGCTATAAGAAACAAAAGAAACTTGTCTTAATCAGGAAGCTGATTGACAGTATTTGCAGTTCTCAGTATACAACAATCTGAAGAATTTTTGCCTTGCGTTCTCTGAGGTTTTAAGGGTCTTGTCTTTAATTTCCCTCTACAAGTGTGAGGGACAGTAATATTTTTTTCCTAAATGAAAACCAAGACTCTTGAATAGTCATATGATTCTAGAAGCTTGGATTTTTCAAAAACATACTAAATTTTGATAGCAAGGCTAATGTTACTTTGCTAAGCTAAAATCTTTGGAAAATTAACTCAAAATACCAAGAATGAGATAACCAAGAATTGAATTATGAATGAAATAATAATTTCTGGTTTTCTAGCTAGGAACAGTGATTACATATAGGCACAGTGTTTACATATAGGCTGCATCGTATGGCCTCTTATTGAAACACAATATTTTCTATTACTTACACCTTTAACATCTATTCTATTGGGGTTGTAATTTTCCATGGTAGATGTGTGTTTCAATACTTCCCTTACTTTTATTAGCTCAGGACCACCCATTTCTAAAAGGGGCTACAGTCAGTCTGACGCTGTTTCAGATTTCTCAGTGCCTTTCCTTTGCATTGCCATGGTCCATGGCACAGCAAAGCTGAGTTTTTCAGTCATGTTCTTCCCAGAGCAACCACTTATCTTCTATACTAAAGCTAAGTGGTCTAGACACAAAGCTATTAGGTAAAAGATCTTCACAGCTTCCTGCAGCACTGCTTTCTACAGCACCCAATATGCAGTCATATTGCAATAATATCTTCTGATCAGCAGTAGGGCAAAATTGTGAATCCATATGAGATTTGTTATGACACACATTGAGGTATAAGAAAGTCTTTAGAGAGGAATTGCACACCCAGTGTTTCTGAGCATGACCAAAATTAGTTTAAGCATGTACAGAAATTTAATATTGAAAGCAGAAGTCACTTTAGATTTTAAGTACCAGTTTTTGCAGACCTCAGTATGGGACTGAGTTGCAAAAAATGTCATTTAGGTGGCTAAAGCCTTTTCTGAGACAACATTTTCTCATCATACCCTGAATAATATGGGTATGTTCACATCTGGGCCAGTTGGTATTGCACCTGTAACTGTCTTTTTCCAGCTATTTTGGACGTGGTGTCACAAATTTAATGCTCTTTTAATGCAGAGATATTTCTGTATCTATTTAACATGCACTTAAATCTTCCAAAGGTGCTAACTAACAATGGACTTCAGTTGGAGAAGTAAGCAGTGTACAGTGCTGAAAGAAAAGCCCACAATGTATATGCAAAGATCAAGAAAATAATATTCACTCAGGATAAAGATGTCATTAAAAATGTCTAATCAATTGTCTTCTCATAGAGCAGATGAGTTGAACTAAATGGTGAAAAACAGGATCGATGTTTCTGAGAGCTGTAAAAAGCTGTCTGACCTGAATCAGGCTTATTGAGCCTACCAAGCAGATAAGAGACCATAATGGATTTCAGTTCTAGGAAATAAGCATAGCATGATGAATAGCAAAGAATGTTGGTCACCAGTTAAGAGAAAAACAATCCAAAAAAAAAAAAGATACCTAAGATGTACAGGAACCTCCGTTAAACTGGTTGTAGCATAAATGTTTTGGATTTTGAAACCCTTAGACTTTGAAAATGAGTTGCAAAGGCATCCAGAATCAATGAATGGAAAATATCATGGAACATGGTAGGATAAACTATTTGATGTGAAAGAGAAATACCCCACTTCATTGGAAAAAGGCCCAGTTACTTTATTCATCATAAACAATGAGAGAAAGGTCTTACTGTGGTATTTTTGACAGATGTCTTTTAAAAGCCTTATAATCGGGTATTAAATTAATCCTTAAAGCTAGACTATATTCTCCCTGTATTTTTCACCTGCCTCCATTGCTCTTCAAACATTTGACAGAGGATAACAGGGACCATATTAACCATACTACAGGCAAAATAATGCCTACAGGTCAAACTCTCTTTATGCACAGAACACATTAATTCAAAGTGCATTATTTCTGAAACCATCAGGCTCTTCTAAATGTATTTACCACTATTCCTTTCACCGTTTTTGAACTACATGGAGGAGAAAACCAAAAAGACTCCAGTGAGAGTCATTGCTAACAGTAAGAAAGCTGTTAAAATATAAACCAACAAGAATGAAGAGACCTGTAAGATCTGTCCTCTTTTGAGTCAGTGCAGTACTGTTATCAGACACAGGGATAGCAGTAATTGTGCAATGGATCTGTTCTGCACCCCAGAACCAGCCTATCCCGGACTTCAGCACTGCTCCTTTCACTGTCTCTGCCCAGGCACTTTGCACAGGTGTATATCTTTGCTGGAAAAGGAGGATACAGTTGTGTGCACCTGCTGATCCTCACTGTCAGTGCTGGGCACTGCATGAAATTCTGCCATGTAACAAGAGATTGCTCCTTCTTCCTATTATTATCCCTCCTATAAAGAATTCCCCTGTCTCCCCTCTTCAAATATTTTGCCAGCTTCCAGATCCTCTCTCTAATCACCTCCTAATCAAACTTCTGGATAAGATTTTATAGTCCACCTTAGCATTCAGGGCCTCCAGTCCTAGTTGTTCTTAGCTGAATTCCCTCCACTTTGTCATCACCATACTTCACAACCACATTTTTTAATTCACATACCTGTAAGAAAAAGGTTTGTGCAAAAGAAGAATACTGGTAGCAGCAAAAGCAGGCATGTAGCTCCTACTCATCTAATTGGTAATTAAAAAGGAATGCTTAAGAAATGTGGTGTTTTGTTAACTCTCAAGACAAAAGTAGCATCAGCAATGATACTTTGAGAAACCTAGCTCTTGCATTGGTATATACCCTTTCATTTGGAAGTCTTCCACTGGATGTTGCAGTTGGAGCCTAAACTTGACTTTCTGTTTTTATTTTGGCTTAATGACTTACATCACAAAAAAAACCCAAAACCACACACAAACAAACAAACAAAAAAAGCAAGCTACTAAAGCTGACCACTGTTATGCTACATGAAATCATCAAAATCAATATTTATCCAAAATAAAATCCTGTGTTTCCTCAGGACAGACACAGGTAATTTCAGCCCTGATGGAATAGTACCTTAGATAACTGCATTTCTTTTTACCCTTCCTGACAGCACTGACTAGTGGGGAGGGGAGATAGCAAGAGACATGAGAGTAGCTTAATGTCATCGTATCTGAGGAAATACTTTTCATAGAGCATGCAGCCTATGAAGCACTTTGCTGCAAAGTACTATAGAGTAGATAAAGAGTTTAAAGAATCCTTGCAGAGATGAGTTGTTTGGCTGCAAATGTGCAGTTTAGTAATTCAGACATTACAAGGAATTAGAAGGAGATGATCCACTAGGAGGAAGCCTGGAAGTCATCATCTGCTACCCAGTAAAGACTAGGCAAAAGGTTCTTCTGTGGATGGTTCCACCAAAGAATACATCAGTCTGCCTGAGAGATTGGTTTCTATCACCTGTGTACACCATCTACTGCCATCACCACCACCAGATTCACATCAAGAGTATCACTCAGCAGTTATAACTTCCCCTGTCTTCCTATAGTTTTAAGGGCAAGGACCCTTTTAACCCAGTGTCAGTGCAGCCCACCTGTGTCTACCTGAGCAGTAGTAAGAACTCTAAGCATGTCTACAAAACTATTTCAGTATGGTTCCAAGACAGAGATCCTATCAAATTCCCAAAGGCATGGTATCAGCTTACAAAGAGACAAAAAAACCCCATGACACTTCTGAAGCCGAGAAGAGTCACAGGATACTGTTAGAAGGGCTTTCACTGAGCCCTGTCCTTCCCCCCACCTGGGTTCTTCTTCACACAACTAGCATGGGGACTGGGAGTGCTGTGGCCAAAGAAACTGGAGACAAAATCCACAATGTATTTGGCTTATATAAGCACATTCTTTCTGCCTTATCTCCATCAAGTCAGTCAAGTTTTAGTGGTATGTAAGTGATTTGGCTTAGTCTTTGGGTGAAATTGAATTGGTTGTTTTATATAGGAGGTCAGATCTGATGCTTCTGTCTCATTCCAAATCTGTATCCACGTGTCTTCACACAGCTCACACTTTATGCATGGAACAATATCAGGAGCTGTTCTGCTACAACTGATTGTGAATGACTGATACAGAGATGATTATGCTTCCAAATCATGACACTTTAAATTACCATTTTCGTTCATTCACAAGAACTAAATTTGCAGAATGATTGTCATCATCTGACATATTTATCATTGTCAAGTTGAGCCTACTATCACTACATCACAGGTTTCCTCTGTTACTCCCAGGAACTCACAATGGAGTCATATCACGTGTCACAAAGCGTTTGCTAACCTAGCTTCAAATCAAAAGGACAACAAATAGCATGATTACTTGTCCTTAAAAGTGGCACATTTCTGTTGAGTTTAGAAAACCTATACTTTCACTTGACAGATATGGGAAACAGTTTAAATATCTTGTTTTACTCTGTTTTCTAGCATTATTTGAATAGTTATTTTAATGATAGACAAAGAATAATTTCCTCTGAAACCTACTGAAACATAGGATGGTGTACTGGCATACATTTTCTTCTCTTTTTTTTTTTTTTAATAAATCAGGAAAGAGTATGTACAGACCTCCTGCTAAGTCAGTTTGTTTCCTATGGCATATTGCTTTTGCATGTGGTTGAGTGTCTTTTTGGTGATAATGTTATTATTTAGGCAAGTATTACTATTTAAGGCACAAGTAACTCATGCTGTTGTACTAATTTGTGGATGAATGTTGCATATTTTTAGTATCCATTCAATAATATGTGCTGGGCTGTAATGTTTAAAAATGAATTTATGAAAAGCATGATAGAAACCCCATTAGAGTGAACAGAAAAGCTCCTACTGTTTTTCTGCTTCACTAATTTTATAAGGTTCCCATGTTGTTAACATGAAAAGGAAGGACAGAGACTCATGAACTCATTTAAATGATTTCTTTGATGTCAGTAACTTTGAATGGGTAGACGTCTGCATTAACGGTATGACCTCACTGACTGCTAGTCAGGTAGAACAGCCCACGCAGTGGAAAAACCATCAGTGTCAAGGTCTTAGACATCATTCTGTTGTCATGTCTTGAGCATATGATATGTTTTTAAAAGCTGGTGTTGTCTCAGTTCATTCTGTGTCTCTCCTGCAAGAGATTCAAAGGCCAGTTCTCCATGAAACATTTCACTCCTGCATTCTCCTATTTTGGACACTACAACCATCAAACCCTTCTCCCTCCC
>WUAM01000089.1:1273974-1287447 GCA_024336885.1 Actenoides hombroni
CACGGACGTCCTCCCGTCGCCATTCACAAAGTCCCTGCCGGCCACCGTCCTCTCCTCACCTGCCCCCCCACCTTCCCCCCTCCCTCCCGCCCTCCCTCCCTCCCTCCCTCCCTCCCTCCGTCATCCTTGACAAAAGATCTTGCAGATCTACATCTTGCCACTCAACGGCAAAAGGCCTGGAAACGCTTCTTAAATGCTGTTGAAATTGGTCTGTGGATTAATTATTTTTTTTTAAGTTTCTACACTGAATGAGTAGTAAACAGACTTCATAATAGTGTATGACTTAGAAAACTAAGGTAAAAATCGAAAGCCTATCATTAAACTTGATAAAGGCCTTACCAGTAACCCTTGCAAGTGTTGTTGGTTTAAATGCAGTTATCTTTTTTCCATGGCATTAAACCATCATAGCAAAAGAATTTAATAATTTAAGAATAAGAGGAGGTAAAAAAGCAACCAAATTATTCAAAATTTATAATGTATAAGGAAAATGAGTGCTGAGAATGTGTATTTTTAACTTCAGCAGTGCTCTTTGATGATGGATTTTAATTTTAAGAAACACTTTTTCAAACTTCCTTTGGAACAGAAGAGAGGTATATCACTGTGGCAAGACCTTTTTTTTTTTTTAAATAAAAAGAAAATACACTGAGAAAAGAGCTGGGGGAATCTCATCTTTATCAAGAGATTATAATTTCAAATTAAGTCTGCATTGTGTGTTACTATAGAAACTCCCATTTTGTGGCATGTTTGTGTGGAAAAAGTCAAAAGTTGCATTTTAATGAAGGCAGATCACACATTAGCTTTCTCAGTAAAGCAAAATAAAATAGAACTTTCTATCTGAAATTGAATAATTACCAAAAATAAGGTGAGCTAATTAAGGTCATGGGGAAGGGATATTAAATTCTGAAGTGACAATATGTCATGTTCATTTTTCAACACTAGTCTCCGCCTTACAGATTATGTATTAGATACTGCGGGAGTCTGATGGATTGAGAGGCTTGTTGCCATGGCAATATTTGCTGCTTTGCTGGTATTCCCTACAGAAAGTAAAGGATTTTTTTTTTTTTTTTAAACTCAGTTAGACAAATTGGCTATATATAGCAAGAGATGTTGGAGAACTGAAACAGCAGAATCTGGTGGGGGGAGGCTTGGGGGAAGAACTGACATTTATAAGTCTTAAGGAATCACAATAGACCACATATCGATGAGGAACGAAGGGGGCTGCTAAAAGAGGGAAAGAGAACAAGAGAAGGTTAGAGAGAGAGAGAGAGGGAGAGAGAGAGAGGGAGAGCGGAAGGGAAAGGTGCTTATATCATACATAGTATCATATCATAGTACATCTTGGTTTTAGGGGCAGGGAGGCCAGCAGAGGAGAACAGGTTGCGCTGCCTAAGAGAAAGAGTAAACTGCTGTCAGTTTACTATGTCTGAGGTGTTTTATAGCTTCAAGGAGAGCTAAGAGGTAAAAACCTCTAAAAAGAAAAACAAAAAAAATGGAATTGCTTACCACTGAAATTGTCAGTGTAAATGACAATTAGCGCTCCAAATATAAGCCACCTTCTTCTGTTCTTTTTTTTTTTTTAGGTCTTTGCTCACAGCATTTTTTAAAGCAAGGTGTTAATACCATTTTCATCCTTCTCTTGGCACAGTGAAAGCAAATGTGCTTCAGTCAGATGTTAGGGAGTACTGTCTCTTATGTATAGTTCAGTCTGTTGCTTAGAGGTGTGGGAAGAGTGTGACAATGTGCTTTCATTTTAATATTAGCCCATCTCAGCCAAGCATCTATGGATTACTGCAGAGGAAAAATAAGACTGTTTTGTTTCTTCCTCTTTTCCACTCATATCCCTTTTACACACAGAAATGTTCCAAGTAATCTATAGTATTTGGCCTGAGGCTTAGAAAGACATGATTCCAATAAGACTGACCAGGCAGCTTTAGCTGTCATTGCTGCTAATTCACTTGCCATACCCCTATGCACTCTTTCTTCCTCCTTTTCATGTCAGTCATCCATTACAGGTTTTAATTTTTAGAACATCAGACCCAAACACTGAGCTGTACAAAAGACAATTCATGGAAAATCATTAATACAGGTCTTGCACCAGAGAGTTCACATGAAAGGAGAGTGGAACAAGGAATAGATGCTTCAGTGACCACAAATGACTGGAAATTTCATGACTATGGGACATCTGAGGACCCTGCACTTTTAAAGGATGCAGGGTGAATAGACAGAGAAGAACAGATCTATAATCAGGATCCAACTTCTTGTGCTTCCTAAAAGGCAGAAGAAGCTTCAATTTAATAATAGAAAAAGTGTTAGCAGAGATATGGAAAAAACTGGGAAAACAATTGCAACACTAAACAGCAGAGGGACATGCAAGAGTATATGTGTGCAGAGGGGAGGAAGGGGAAATCTTAGCAGCAGCTTACTTGACTGTGTCTCAGGCTATGTATGTTACACAGTTTGTATTATAGTAGTTTTAGTGATGTGATTGGATAGAAAAGACTTACAAGGTCATTATAAAAACAATTTAACCAAGTAGTGAGCAAGTGAGGCAAAAGCAGGGGAATTAAAGATGATACTGAAATGATGAAATGCTATGGAGATAGAAATAACAGAGCCCTGTGTTCACACCAATACTAGAACTGGGAGTGAAGACAAGAGAGGTTTTTTGGAAGGAAGGGCAAGAATAAGCAATCCTTTCATAGACATATTTACATTCACCTGTCAGATAGACCTTAAGAAATATTAAACCAGAAATCAGAGAATTAATTATGGTTCAATAGAAACAGTGAGAAGTTGTGAGCAGGGTAAGAAAAAGTTGAGAATCTTAATATCCTATTTTCACCTGTATAACCTTATAAAATCCACATCTTTTGGAAATTATGGGTACTAGAAAACAAGTCCTCTCATAACTCACAGTTCAAAAAGACTAGGCAGAGGGGTAGGGGACAATGAGCAGGGATCAGAAGTACAAAGACTATTGAGACAGAGAGATAAAGTAATATAAGTGGGGCTAAGTGAGCAATGATGGAGGTAAGCTTTCACTCCTATCACCAGCAGATGTATATAAACCACACAGTTGTTGAATCAGAGATTGCTGAGGAAGGAGGTGTTGCCTTCAGCTATTTTCACAGAACTACAGAATCACAGAATGGTAGGGGTTAGAAGGGGTCTCTGGAGATCATTGAGTTCAACCAACCAGAGCAGGATCACCTCAGGCAGGCCACACAGGAACATATCCATGTGGGTTTTGAAAGTCTCCAGAGAAGGAGACTCCACAACCTCACTGGGCAGCCTGTTCCAGGGCTCCATCACCCTCACAGTAAAGAAATTTTTCCTCATGTTGAGGTGGAACTTCCTGTGTTCCAGTTTGTGACCATTGCCCCTCGTCCTATCACTGGGCACCATGGAAAAGAATATCTGAAAGAGTTTCAGTGGTGCCCAGTGATAGGATGAGGGGCAACTGGCACAAACTGCCCTCATCTTCTTGACAATCACCCTTCAGATATTCATAAGCATTGATAAGATCCCATCTCAGACTTCTCTCCTCCAGGCTAAACAGCTCAAGGTCTCTCAGCCTTTCCTCATAAAAGAGATGTTACAGTCCCTTAATCATCCTCATAGCCTTTTGTTGGAATTTCTCTCTAGTATTTCTCTGTCTCTCTTGAACTGGGAAGCCAAGAATTGGACACAGTATACTCCATATGTGGCCTTACCAGGGCAGAATAGAGGGGGAGAATAACCTCACTCGACCTGCTTACCACAGTCTTCTTTATGCACCCCAGGATACCATTGGCCTTTTTGGCCACAAAGGCACATTGCTCTCCCATGGATAACTTATTGTCCACCAGGACTCCCAGATCTTTCTCCATTTACCTGCTTTCTAGCAGGTCTACCCCTAACCTGTACTGATGCATGGCGTTGTTCCTCCTTACATTCAGTACTCTGCACTTGTCCTTGTTAAATTTTGGTTGATTTAGGGTGTCTTGTTTTATTTTGTTTTTCTAAGAGGAAGGCTATTTTTTTACCAATAACCCACGCAAAATAAATGAAAAAATGTATCATGTCATGGAAGAAGGCATAGTAGAAAAATCAGGAATGATTTGTTTGTAAACAAAAGGAAGAAAATTAAAGAACCTCAAAAATGTCTGAAATCCAAGGAGAAAGAGCAAGGAACCTGAGAGTCAGAAAGAGAAGAGTACAGAAAATTTATTACAGATGTACAAAAGCATAGAAGGGATTGATTAATTGTTTTACTAGAACAAACTAGAGAGGCTATTAGCAAATTGAGCAGGAGCACTTTTAGAGGAGTAGCTCAAGTGAATACTTTACAGGTGTGATGGAAGACAATTAGGGTTGTCTGAGGAGGACTGTGTGCCTCTGGAAATCCTTAGCCACAGCATGTCTCTTCATCACCAACACTTAGCGTTTTAGAAGTATTGACTCAAAGCATCATTATATTGCTGAGACTTACCACTGGGGAAAAACCCATGTGTCCCACAAAACCATACTGGCCCCTTCCTGACATCTGGCTATGAAGCCAGTGGGATGTGTTTAAATAAATGCTGTACACCTGTATATACAAGAAGTTTGATTTACTTAGGTATAAACAGTATGGATCTTAAGTATCCACACAGGGCTATAGGTTACCTTGCCAAGATTTTCAATACAAAATGGAAAAAAATTGACCAGAAAAAAGATCTGGATGGGATACATAGTATCAGGCATTCCCAAGGTGGCAACAGAACAACAGATGTGGTGTTTCAGCTTTTGTCTCCCACCAGCAGTGGGGAAGCTATTAGAGAAGCGTCTGTTATTGATTCATGCTGCTTAGAATCCATTTATACCGGCTGGTTTGGGAGCCATTATAATCTACAATCTGTCATGTAAATTGTTCTTGGTCTGTGAAATATTGATCTATTAGACAGACATGCCATGCATGCACACTAAACCCATGGAGTCAAAATCCTTGGGGATTTTGCTTTTTAAACAACAGATTATTGCCCATGTTCAGTAACTACTTCTACAAAACTCAGTAATTTCAGGCTTTAATATCCTCCTCAGCTCTTTTCCCACAGAACTAGAGGTAATATTTGCTGTACTAGGGATTACAGATTTGACTTTTTTCATTTCAAATAAAGTAATTTTCATGTGCACAAAGAATACACACATACATATATGCACAGATTTGTTTGTGTATACATGTATATATATATCTTATACAACCTTTGATTAGATTGGAGGAGGTGGTGATGGACTGACTTCTTGGGTGAGAATTTGTTTTGGCTTTAAACCTTACACTCCAGTAACATAAAAGAGGGACTATGTACAGCTGATTTATAAATGACAGTGACGTACGAGAGTAGAAGGGGAAAAGCAGTTGTGTCTATACATATTCTGTGCCCATCAGTCTGCAGTGAAAGTTTTGAAGCAGCTGTGGTTTCAGAGGACCCTCAAACTCAGAAGTGCTGCTACTAACATGACCATGTCACACCACTTGATCACATATTTCCTCCTGGGTTGTCCCATGGGACATTCAACACAGTGTCCGAGTACTTTGCAGACAATAAAGGAAGTTACTTCTGTCTCCACTGTGCAGAAACTAGGACAGGAGCTCAGACTCATCTGCCAAAAGCCACTAGAAGAACAAGAGATGAGGCCTTCAGCAAACACTGTCCCAAGCCCCAGTACATTTACATCCCAAATGGCTTTCTGCCAAAGGTGATGATCTTCAACAATGTCAAGTGCAGAGGTTTGGAACCCAGATTAAAATCAGAATCTCCAGGTTTCAGCTGAGCACCCAGGAACTGAAGAGTAAGTGGTTCTAATGACAGCCAATCACAACTTCAATTAAATATTTTCGTAAGCTTTCAAATAGGACAACTAAATGAGAGTTAAGGACCAAGAACTAAACAATCATCTAATTACAAGGCCATTATTTATATGCCTGTGAATTTTATGAATGAAAGAGAAATTAGATGTACAACCAGCCATCTTTTTCATTGCATATCCCTCATTCACATAGTAAATATCACCCTTCTGCTGATGGGAGATTTCCCAAAGAAAAAGCAAAATACAATTAGAGACCGTATTATAAATACTCATGTCCCAGTTTCTTTAACATTGTGGCTTTAAAAAGATCTTTCAATACAGTTATTTTTGCATATCAGCTCTTCTTTTTAAAAGGAAGAGGAAGCTACCTGTCATCATTCAATGATGGATTACAGATAGAATACACATCTATGTTCTATCATCAGCAGATGAAAATAAAAGTCCCACACTAGTGAAGCAGACTGCCTCTCCCATCCTGTGACGCAGAAATAACTGTTGAAGTGGCAGAAGGGAGCTCTCATCCTGCTTGAGCCACGCACCAGAGAACTGAAGTACCTTGAAATAGCAGTAGGTGTGTTGTTACCTGTGCACCAGTAGTTGTGCTATGCAATCAGAGTACTCTGCACAGTTTGCTCTGAAATGCAGTGCCACTGCATTTGATGGGCAGAGATGCTGTTGAACCCATGATCTGATTCTGCTGCCATCTCTGCCCCATCACATGAAAGACAAGGTCTTCCTCTGAAGAGAGAAAGGCTCTGTAGAGCCCTTGCTCGTAAAAAAATTCCAGTGTCAAACCCCACTTCCTTCTTTTCCCAATGGTTTTTACCAGAAGAAAGCATGGTAGTCATGACCAGACATCCCCAATGTATCTATTTCTCATCACTGTTCAGCCCCAGTTTTAAAAGAAGTGAGGTGCTGGAGCAACATACCCAGTGCTATAAGACATTGATGGTTTTGGAGGAATGCTGCCCTTTTGTATGGCATAAGCCATAGGTAGAAAGTGGCAACCAGAAATCATTTACTGAGACAATGCTAGGGAGATTAACATCAGGCCAGAACAAGGGACTTCTAGCCTCCAGTTAAACATAAAAGTCTTTGAAAAAAGTTGTAGATAGTATAACTTTTAAAAAAATACCCCCATTTAAAAAAGAAAAGGGGGTGGGGGAGTGGAATTAAAGAAAATAAGCATCAGAGAGCATTAAGCTACCTCAGCATGTCAGATACCTGCACCTGCTGTAGGGGTAGAGAAGGCTGATGGAGCTCTCTGCACTTTTTATAGTGGCAAATGTTCACTGCACTACAATAATTTTCAGAGAACATCCAGGTCCTCCTCTTTCATTTTTTGGTAAAATTTCTGGGCTACTTCCAACCACTAGTCCTATAAGAATAAAACAACTAGTCTTCATAAACTGAAATAAATCTATGTTAGAAGTGCTTATTGTTAAAATGTGTGTTGGAGATTTAACATCAAGAAAGGTAAGCTGACAATGTATTTTTCTTTGCACTTCATAAGAATTCATCTGAGAGAATCACTGGGAATATGTTCTCACAGAGCTGAGAAACACTTTAATTTTTCATCTCCTACTGCATACAAGACAGATAACACACGACTCAGTCCTCACACCAAGACGAGCAACATCATTTACAACCCTATATGACAACAAGCACTAGCACAACACCTGAGATAATGACGTATAGAAAAGGGATGGGATTTATCAAGCATTGCATGTTCACTTCCAAAAAGTTTAACAGGAGTAAACCAGTTTACTATTTCGTTGAGAGAAACAGACATAAATTTCCTCAAATCATCTAAACCAGCTTCAAGAATTGATGAAGATCTGCCCTCTACATGGGTTCTCCCAAGCATGGTACAGCAGAAAGACCCTGTCTTTAGAAGTACAAGGTCTCAGTGCTACTAATGCCCACAGCGTTCATGGTAAAATTCAGCAACTATTCAAAGGTTATGACTTTGTACTACATTTCCTTTTAAAAATCCAGTATATTGATATGTTTTTATCTTGGACTTGAGTTAATGGAGGAAACTTCTCTGTATATTATGAGAAGAGCAATAAGAATTTCATCCTAAAATGGTCTTGAAATATGTTTCCATGATGGACTAAGACAGCTGTCTGTTTGGAAGCTGGATTTTAATGTAAGGAAAGTCTGCTTAACAAAATCAATAGATTTGGAGTCACACCAAGCACATGTACGTATACAGGTATTAAATTAAAAAGGAATCAATTACTTCTTCCACAGCACAAATTCATGCAAAGCAGAATCTTTCTTTTTTTGTAGTTTCCTCCCCAAAATTGGAAGTATTTAAATGGATTACAGTCCTTTAGCACCATCTTGAGAATAAAGTGAAAAAGTTAACAGTATTATTTTACTGAAGCAGTTATTTCATGTATAATAGTGTAGAAGACTGATGGGGTAACTCCTTGCTCTTTCTCCCTGTAATCATTACTTCACAATATTTTATTTTCATATCACTAAATACATCCCAAGAGCAGAAACATATGTCACCAAAGGCTATTAGTTGCTACTGGTTTTATTATATAAACAATACAGATCAGAAAATGATAGAAAGCTCTGCAGCTACGTTGGCAATACTCTAATGAATTGCCATTTTAATATATATTCTGTCTTCCTTTTGATGGAAGGCAGTACAGGAAAGTTATCACACAAATTTTTAGAAGTGTTAAGCGTTACGAAGACTGTAAAAACATGACAAGTAAGAATTGTCACTCTGTATCGTATGCAATTATTTATTCCAGCTTTATAAAATAAATAAAATGTTCCATGAAAAATCCCTCTTAAATATTACTTTAAAGCCTTTTCCTATAAACAGCTACTGAAAGCATTCATTTCTGTTCCCTTAACGCATTAGGAACAAAAGGTCACTAAACAGCTGAAAAGAAAAATTTATACAAATCTTTCTATCTCCAATGTTCATGCAGACTGAATCTTAAGCAACACTTACAAAAAACCTAGGGTCACATTTGTGTGATACACACATAGGTGTGTGCACAGGCAGGAACATATACACACTCCAGACAAATTTGCTAAATATTCACATTGATTACTCCATATATTTGAAGTTACTGGAGATGTGGCATTACCAACATTAATAATGTATTAGCTGAAATTCATTTCATGCGTATTTCAGCAAAGTTGTATAGTCAGTACTTCAAATCACTGCTGCCTGGGAGATTTTAAACTTCTGTTCTGATATAGTGCTTATGCAAATGCAAACACACTAGATAAAGCCAGTAGAAGTCGAGAAAGATGCCTTGCAAGCTTCACCTTGACAAGTTTGCCAGTACACCTTATCCTCATGCTCCTATATGCCTCCTGGTCTTGCAGGTCTTGGTTATCTCAAACAGAGGGTAAAGAGCAGTTGATTATTCCAGCTTCCACTTGCAAGCTCTCCTGCAGCATTCATTTCAGCATTTACAGGCTGTCATTATTTCCCAGTACTGCAACCAAGTAGAACATAAGCAGCATGGCAGTGGGCACGATGGTTCTCAGAGCCAGTAGCTGTAAATATGACAAATACCAAGGGGCTTCCTGTTGTCTCAGTGTGCATTCATAGGAAGTTATGTGCACATATTCTTTGCTCAGCATAAAAAGCCCATCACTATACTTCATGGAGACCAAGTGCCTTCCTTCCCATCACGCCTCACTGCCTTGTTCTGCTCACAGGGTAGCATTACTCAAATCACAGGGTAGCTGGGAAGTATGGCACCAATACTCTAACAATTGACATTCCTAAGGAAAAACAAGTCCTTTCTGATAGTTTTCCATCTGTCTGTGTTCCTTCACCAGCTTTTGCACCAAGGAAGCCCACAGAGTTATGTTAGATGCCCACAATATTTTCTAAGGACAAGTACAGAAATTACAGTTGGCTTATGATGCATTTTGCTCTCATCTGGAAACATACAAACTGAATCATCATCTTTTTCCTCTTTCAGTGCTTTCCACACAGGAGGTGGTCACATCTCCCACCACCACTCAGAACCTGGCATGAATGTCTCAGCCTCTGCAGAGAGTCACCACTCTCCTGTGTCTTGTCCTTGGTTCGCTTGCTGAGAGCTCCCTACCATATCACAGACAAGACTAGCAGTGAAAGGACCAGGAGAATACACTATGCCCCCATCACAAAGATATCAGGTTTTCCAAAGAAAATAAAATATTCTGGTGATAGCACTGTTGATGTCAGTAGTAAACAAAAAACTAGAGTTCTTTCAAAAAACCCTGTCTGAAAATAAACTTCAGACAAAACTGAAAAATAAGAATTCACTTCAGCTAAAGTTACATAGCAGATAAAAGGTGCTTCTTAAATCAAAAGTTCTTCAGTAGCTGTTACACGGTCTATAAATAAAAAGTTACTGGTCCATCAGAAGCCTCTTTGGTCCCACGCATCCCATAGGGAGTTTAGTTTCAGAACTCATTGCTATGAAGGCAGGAACAGGTTTCTTGTGCTGGCAGTGGCAGTAACTGATGCTGAAGTCAGTGCAACAATATGTCAGAATCTGTGGTACTTTACATTCCAACATCAGATCTATAATCTGTGAATGAATTAACAGACAGAAAATAAAATTATGTATAAATAGAAAAAAAAAAATAACAGCACATTCTCATTTGAATGGTTCCCCTGGATCCAGTATCCCTCAGTAGATTTACATGTCATATGCCTAAGTCTAGAATGCCAAAATTTCCCCTGCAAGGTGAAAACACTGCGCCTCCAACAGTGTGGCATCTACAGTACTGACAACTATTTGGAACAGTGATGCTCCCTGGGTGTAAGAGAGGTTGATGCACCCGGGCATCTTTGCCTATTGACCCTGTCCAGAGACCACTTCAGTCTGGCCTATAAATCACTAAAGTTCAAGGCAAGTCTTATGGTTGAACAGGCTTAGCACAGGGAGTAGGAAGCACCGAGAAAAGAAGAAAGGTAATGTTTCTAACAATTATTATAATAACAAGAAAAAAGCACTATGACTATATATGACAATGTTTGTGCAAACAAACAACCTGCGGAAACTGAATGCCATAACATTTCACATTACAATTGTAATGGCTCTGGGTAGCCTAATTCTTTGCTTTGAAAATGTGTTTGTATTTTCTCCTAGGCTAAAATAGCCAACTACAGGCAGGATTTTCATTTTCCAGCTTTCATGTCTAACCTCTAATAAACCCTTGGGAAAAGACCAAAGTATAAATTCACCTGTTTATGAGGTGCTTAGTGATATTTCATCAGTCATAATTTTGTTGTTGCTTTAAACTGTGTCAGTAGTTACCTACTTTAAATTAATTGCTAACTTTCTAATAAAACAGTCTAATGTAGAGGTTTAAAACTATTACCCCTCCTAGCCAAACTGGCAAATATCCACATTCCTGCTGCAAGAGACTCTCGAGTATCTTGTTGCATTGGATTGTTGAAAGGAGAAGCAGGATTGAAAACCTCAACACTATTTTGACACAAGAATGAAATTTTTTACAGTAAAAAGAATCATTCACTGGAACAACCTTCTCAGGGACATGGTAGAGTCCCCATTGCCTGAGATTTTCCACATGTGATTGGACAGGGTGCACAACAATCTCGACTCCCTTTCCCACAGAATGTTGGTTCAGATGTCTTTTGAGGTCCCTTCCAAACTAGGTTATTCTATGAATACTATTTGAAACCTGACTCTGGCCTTTGAAATAAAATAAACTATCAGTTGTTGTAGAAGTGGATGAAGGGAAGTGATACAGATGTTGCCCATGTGAAGAACACACCATCCATTAAGGCTATTTACCCTTGTCCCTTTTTACCCTTATTTACCCTTTTTCTACTTATAATTGTTCTTGTAATTGTATCACTTAATCTGAATTCTAGTCCTCCTGCATAGAAAAGCCTCCTTTCTGGAGAAACAAAAGTCATGTAAGATCACAGCTCTGTCTATCAGAATGTCTATCAGAAATTAGCCAAGAAGGCATCAATACAATTTTTATCTAAATTTGCCATTATGGGCATTTACTGTTTCCAGTATTTCAGAACAGACTTTAATGTCCTAATCATGCAACAAGCTTAAATGATGTGGGTGGACCATTGCACTTTGTTGCTGAACTGAAGCCTCGGGATATAGCTGCAGTGCAGTCCCTGCTGTGTCCATAACTCATGCAAGCATTTCCCCCTAGTTTTAAACCAGTTGCTTTAGACCTGGCTCACAGTAATAACGCAATGGCCTGGAAGTTCAGACCAAGCACAAAAATATGCCTTATGAAGTGACAGATCTGTAAAGATTTGGGAAAAGTAATGATGGTCCCAGACATTGCTATGGAGGTCATCCTCAGGGGCTCTGCACAGAGGTCTGATCTGCCTGACCAGTACTACTCCAATCATTGCAGCTCACAGTATGGTGTTTTCAGGCGAATGATCAGCAGCCTCCATAGCATTTCAGGATCAGTCATACACCACATCACTTAAGAGTATGAATAACTACTCAAGTGGTTAGTCTAGGGTAAGCAGTGTCGGCTTTTTTCCCTTTCAGTGCCATCAAAGCCAGCTCAGCCTTCAGGGTTTTATGGATCCTCTTGTGAAGGTACATCCCTCTTTTCATTGACCCACTGCAGCCTTGAGCACCTCTTCCAGATCCTTCAGATCCCTTTCCTGGGACCATCTGGTTGTCTTAATACTGCACCAGACAATGGTTAGAGATACCCTCACAGCTGCACCAGAAGTCTTAGGAAAGACAGCTCAGATGTGGCTTAAGGAACATACATACATTTATAAGTGCAGTGTCTTAAGTACCCTCACCATTCTGAGAAATTCACACTCTCACAGCTTTGACAGAATCACAAGCAGCAATATAACTTGTTTATAAAGCTGTCTGGTAAGAAGCATGATGTTCTGTATGCTGCACAGGAATTGAAAATACGGTCCCTGTCCTGGGGTGCATGATCAGAGAAACTAAAACCATTTATGCAACTCAGAGCAAGCCATAATATATCAATGAAGTATTGGAGTTTTATTTCTTAAACTACTTATTGATTATTAACTCGCTTCTTGCAGATATTCCAGATTTTATGCATATTTTACACTGAACTTACAGATCCAAGAAAATCTTTTCATTCCTATTGACTGACATATCATAAACAGGACTACAGTAAGAAGACAGTCAGCTAAAAGGGGAGAAATTTGTATCTGCTTCAAGAATGAGTCAAAGGCATCTAACCTACTTTTTCCATTAACTGACCCTTAGCTGATCATAATCCAGTTTCAACAATTAACATAAAATGAAAGGATGGGCAGTATGACTACAGACAGCAGCAACTGTCTGAAGCTCTCCCAGCTGTTGACCAGCAATAAGAATATTTTATATACCAGCTGCTATCCAGCTTTGGAGAAATCAAGCAATTGAACACTGCAGCAGTCCCAGGGCATCCATTTTATTTTCATGTGTGTTATTGTCAAGGTTTGGGACATGGCCAGCCACTAGACAAATGACAGATTACTCCCTATTAATTTCTCTCCACTCCCAAAGGGAAAGAGGAAAGGAATAAAGGAGAGATGCTTATGGATTAGAAAAGAAAACTAAAATAGCTTTAATTAAAATAATAATAATAATAATAATAATAATTGAATATATACAAATATAT
>WUAM01000089.1:1287547-1326092 GCA_024336885.1 Actenoides hombroni
TTCAAGGACACATGCAAAGACTACATTCTCACAGATCATGATCCCAAGGCCTCATTAATCATGAGGCCCCCTTTCAATGCCGTTGGCCTTCTTTGCCACTTGGGCACACTGCTGTCTCATATTCATTCACTTGTCTATTATTACCCCCAGATCCCTCTCCGCCAGACAGCTCTACAACAAAATGCTACCATCACATTTTGGAGGGTTTTTTCTTGTGTGTCATTTTTGTGACACTTTTAAACTCTTTTGTCTGCTGTTTAAAAAACAAAACAACAGGAACAACAAACCCCTTCCCCCACACACACAAAAAAAACCAACCACAAACAAGCACCAAACTGAAGAAAACAAAACAAACACACAAAACCAACAAAAAATACAAACCCACAACTTTGTCATATAATCATTAGATTTCTTTCTTCATTTGTTCACCAACCAAAATATAGTTACTCCTTTTGGGAGGTAGATTATCTTCATCTGTTTTAGTGGCATATGATACTCATATGCAGATCAGTAATTTGCAAGGGGTTTGGTGTCTTCTTTTCATAACTATTACTGAAATCCTTTCCAAGCCTGCCACATCAAAATACACTGTCATTTAATGTCATTTGGATTGTGTCATCAAGAAGGCACTTCTATTAAGTTGCATTTTAGAGCTAAAGCATGCTTGTGTATATATTTCTTCTTCCTTCTATCTATAGTCCTTATGGTCTTGTAGGCTATACCTTGGTCTGAAAGCTTCTCATACTCTCTTACCAACTACTACAGTGGCAACACTGGAGTTCAGACTGAAGATCAGTCATCAGGAAGGAATTGCTTCATGAAATGAGATGCTTCATACAGCAACACAATACAGGAACTAGCAAAGGAGAATTGAATCTGTAGTTCCTTAGCCCCATCATCCCTTTACAAGAATCAATTCTTCCCATTTTCCTGTCTCCATAAAATATGGACAAACAGGAAACTTTACTGTAGCATCATCAAACACTGAATGGTTGGAAATTCCAACCATTTTTCTTACTAAGCAATTTAATTTTATGCTTTTCTTGAAGTTTTCAAGCTGCTTGCCTTTACCTGATATAGTTCAGAGGGTGTTTTATGAAATACCAGAATAACCAGAGACACCATCTAACTTCCAGTACTGTGTCAGAAAGCTTCTTTTCCAAGGCGTAAGTTAAAGTGCCCATTTTAGACACTCTGAATTAGGGAGCTCTGGAGGAGATCATCTCCTTCCACTGCCTACAGAAAGAATCTGAGGAGATTGGCGTCCAAGCTGATGGAGACTAGGGCTACATGTATTCATTTAAACTAAGTTTCCATATTCAAATTACAAACCCAAGCCAATAACCTTCACCTCAGCATGCATACTTCTTACAAATGAACATACTTCATACAACTGTTTGTGAAGAAAAACATGGATTTACCAAAATAAAGAGTGCATTTTTTGGTTGTTTTTTTTTCCTGTAATATCTGAAGGAAATTCCTCCTTCTTGAAGACCTATAATAAAAGTGCAAGAGGCAGCAATGTTTCAGAAAATGTCCCAGGCAGTCCATTCACTTAAGCCAGACAGGAGTTAAGGGAGTATGCTTCTGTCCTCATAGACTGTAGGGGTGTAGCTATAGGTTTGCTTTTGCCTCTGTCACCCTTACAGGTATAAATAAAGCTTCTAAAAATGAATAAATTTCGAAAACTGCAGACAAAAAAAAAACCCACAACCTATAGTTTACACCTTCCTAGGTAGCCTATTCAGAGGCAAGTCTGCATGCTTTAGTTGTCCAGTCCTTCATTTATTGTAACAGAAAAAGAAGCTGCATGTGGAAAGAGAGTACAAGAAATAAATCAAGTACTTACATCTAATATATTGTTGAGCACAACTAGGTTCCTTTACTAAATTACCTCCAAAACCTTAAAATATGAGGTTTCCATCTAAGGGCCTTAGTAAATATAGAAATTACAGTTTGTTTTGGTGGAATAATATCAATTATGTGTTCTACCAAATAACTCTCATGAGCTTGCCCTCTTTGCTTAGAAATTTATTATCAAGGCTTTTAGTTCTTGGTAAATGTGTTTAGACATTTCCATTGGTCTTCCTCCAGTTTTTACTGCTGGACATGATGTCATATGGTATGGGACATCCCTTTTATCTGTTGGGGTCAGTTATGCCAGCTGTGTCCCCTCCCAACTTCTCATGCACCCCCAGCCTACTCACTGGTGGAGCTGTGTGAGAAACACTGCTCAGCAACAGCTAAAACATCCCTGGGTTATTATCAACACTGTTTTGATCATAAATCCAGTACACAGCACCATATAAGGGGATATGAAGAAAATTAGCTCTATTCCAGTAAAATCCAGTACCACTGGCTTCTATCATTGATGTGGTTGGCAGCAGACTAATCAGAGGAGTGAAAGAGAAGCTTGGGAAAGAGGAAAATCCCAATTCTCATAGGAAACTTGTAGGAGAAAGAACTGTAGTGATGGAACTCACTACAGTGAGCGAAAGAAAAAGAAAGAAAGCTTGATGAGTGTAGTGCGTTCAGCCCACGGGAGAGACACAATGTGTCATCTTTGAGTAGTACTGAATATGGAATATAACAGGAGAATAGTCTTTAAAAACATCTGAAAAATACTTCTGTTAAAAGAGTTTTGGTTTCTTACAATGTTTTTCAAATGCAATGCACCACATACTATATACTGGGATTTTGTTTCACAGTGAGATAAGAAGTGTTTCTATTCCAATTAATACACAACATCCCCCTCCACATAAAGGAAGAGGTTCATGAGGAAAGATCTGTGGTGAGAGCTTACCTAAATAATACAGAGGGAAATACACCACTTGCTATGACTCCAACACCATGAGCCAAGGAAGACTCACATGTGTCATTTTTCTAGCAATCTTTTTTCTAAAAAGCCCTTTGAAAAAGCTTGTAAGGGTTTTGGAGGCTGCTGGCTGAATCCTTCACCAGTCATTAGGATTGGCCTTTTTCATGTGAAAATGTATCAGAACTTCTTTATAACTCTAACTATTTCAGGGAAAAGAATGCAATGTGACATTCTTTGGGTGACATACATTGAATCAGGACATAGCTGTCTTGACTTATATAGCTAGGGATTCAATTTTAATAACACAGGTTGCATCACAGCTTGATGCAGAGTTCTCAGGGTAAAAGGAAAAGACACAGAACTCAGGGGCAACATTGTTTTCCTGAGTTATCTTCCCCTTTTGACACACAAGATAAGTGTATTTTGCAGCTATAGTATTTCTGTTACACGGTGATTTCAGTACAAAATCCCCTACTCCATGTTTGTCACCCAGCCCCTTTATGCTAAAGCTGTTCCTTCCATGCGAGAGGCACATTTAATGACTGAAAGGTTAAATGTCTGATTTCTCTGCACATGAGCTTAGCCTGAAGTCCATGTGATAGCTGGGTAAGTAGGCAGAACATTTGTTGAAGCAAACTATTTCCTTTAGTGTCCAAGTCTGAACGAAGGTTTGTTCAATGAGGTAAAACAAAGGGCTGGACAAAAGAAAAAGGTGCTGACTTCAGAGCTAATCAGCTTTTGAGGGACTAATAGTTCTTGTTCAAGGAAAGTTAAACCTCTCCATTAGGAAATCCTGAGCCATCAGCCATGCTTTCAGCCTGGAGCTACCTCGAGGCCTCTTCGTCCCTTCACTGGTCACCAATAGAAGACAGAAGTTAAGACCATCTCCTGCATCCTCACATTTAATATCAGAAGAGAAGCACCCTTTTCTGGATTCTCCAAGTTTAAGAGGATCTAGAGGAGGATTCTGAAACTTGGAAAAGATGTCTGGCCTGTTCTTTGCACTAATCATATCGGTAACACACCATGGCAGCTTGCTCAGAGTCTCACAAGTCCTTCAGGAAACACAAGGAAATCGAAGAGCTAAAGCAGGGAGGATATAATCAATTTTGCGAGTCAACTGAAAAGGTAAACAGGACTGTCCATTGAGTGACACCGGACAAATTTGTTTGGCTTACAAGCACACTGAAGGAATCTCCTATTGTTTTGCTGTCCAAGGGGGAGCTGTGGGAACAGGGACATTTCCAGTCTCTGGACTGATGTTGGACTACCTCACAGCAGGTCTTTTGGAAAGATGCTTCCACATTTTGAATTATATGTTACAGCCTGGAAGAGATGCAGAGGGAAGAAGACTGTCATCTTTTCCCAGGGCTTTTTTTATTTTTATCTTCATTTAGTCACGTGTCCATTCACATTCATTGTACAATTTCTATGTTCCAAGTAATGGGATCGCTGAAGTGTAGAAAGGAGTGAGTAGTATAGACCAGGAGTTAAACCCCAGGGTCTGGAGTCCAGGGAATCATAGAATCATAGAATGCCTTGGGTTGGAAGGGACCTCTAGAGGTCATCTAGTCCAAACCCCCTGCAGTAAGCAGGGACATCCTCAACAACATCAGGTTGCTCAAAGCTCCATCAAGCCTTGAATGTCTCCAGGGATGGGGCCTCCACCACCTCCCTGGGTGACCTGTTCCAGTGTTCCACCACTCTCTTAGTAAAGAACTTCTTCCTAATGTCCAATCTAAATCTACCCTGCTCTAGTTTCAAACCATTTCTCCTCGTCCTATTGCTATGTGCCATTGTAAACAGCCCTTCCCTAGCTTTCTTGCAGGGCCCTTACAGGGGGCTTAAAGTATTGTTCACTCCTTTGCCATCACTAGTCCCATTACTGGAGAGGTAGTAAATTCTGACCTAAAACTGTGAGTGTGAAGGTAAAATCAGTCCAAAGTGGTATGTGCTCTGTCTTCTTGCAGAAATAAGCCTTTCCTTTCCCCCAAGGGTCCTGAGTCTGAAATGTTTAATGCAATGAAAGGGCTTCAATTTCTTCTGTTTCAGGATTACTAGCGAATTGAGGCTGTTAATTATTTAAAAGCATAATCTACATAAAATGTTTAAGTCTGAGAGTGCTAAGTGCTGACCTGGAGGAAATTAATCATTTTGCTCTTGCACGTCATTGTCTTGTTGGTTCCACGCTCTGCTTTACAAATAGGAAACTTAGTTCAGTTGCTTTTGAAATTGAAGAGCTATATCAGACTTAGCAGTTTGGAACTACAGGAAGGCACCAGTTAAATGGCATTAATTATTCACCTTTTCTCCTCGCTCCCTCCTTTCTCCCTCCTCATTTTCCTCCAAGTGATCAAAAGCTAAGCTGTTGTTTGTGGCATGGAATATCAAGTAAATTGTCTTATGTTTTGCAGATATCAGTCATGGACTCATACATCTGAGCAGCATGAAAATGACTGTTGCAATGTCATCTAAGCTGCTTCAGAGACTTGACTGATTGCTAAACAGACCACATGGGTGCACTGGGTGCAACAGTGCACATTTCTGACAGTGTTCTGCAGCAGCTGTGAAAGTCTTCATAAGAGCAGAGATTACTTTTTCCCAGTGTGAAGCTAAAGTCCCCTAGGCCTCACAGATTTTTCCCTTCTGTCTCTCATGACCATACAATGAGTCCATTCATAAAAGGCATCCAGAGCAGGCCAAGCTACTTGCACATCACAACTTCAGTTCCTTTCACTTGATTGTCGAAGGAAATAAGTCAAATGTGTCATAGGTACACATGTAAACAATAAACAACTCAGGAAACCATGGTACAGGTTTTCAGGTACACCAAAAACTGTTGCTTGTGCTACCAGCAGGGGTTTTCATTGCACACAGAAGCTTTGTTCTCATTGTTATTGTTAACAAAAGTGGTTCTTCTGGTAAGCAAAATTAAATTTCAACAGTTGTCACTGCAGATGAGAAAATGGTAAGTCACATTGACAGAAGGACTTCTCAAACTAACTGAGAACAAAACTCTTGCAATAATATTTCTATCCTCAAAACCAAGCACAACTAATATCCAAATTCCTATATAATCCACCAAGATGATGATGAACTGTCCAAATAACATTAAAAAAATCTTATTAAAGAAGTATGAGTTGTCAATGACAACTGCTCATTGGTGTTAGAATCATGAGGTAAACAGAGCAACATTTCTGTCAGGCACATTATGGCAGAAGAGAGATTAGGAAGTTTTCTAAGGAAATCAGATCATACTTGACATACAGCAGGTGTAAAATCCACAACAATGCTTCCTCTCTTCCTCAGCACAGTCTTGCTGAGCATATTCCTTTCCATGCAGCTGGGTCCCTAGAAAGCCCAGTAAGGACATTTCAGCAAAAACATTTAAAATAAATGAAAGCATGTGAGATTAATTCTCTCAAATATTCCTGAAAGTGTGCAAGATTCATTCTCTCACTTGGAATGATGCTCATATCCTGTGTTAACTTGTAATGTCAAGGCATTATCTGCTACAACCATGAATGTACTTCAAAAATAAAAAATCCACATTTATATAAGATGCAGGACCAGGAACATTTACACATCTCCAAAACTTCCAAATACTGTTTTATCAAAAGGAGAATGTATCAAAAAATTTCTTTTCCTTAACAATAGGCCATTTTTCAGTCTGAATCTTCTGCCCACCACCTTCTTCTGAAGGCCTTCTAGTCTTTCTTCCTTCATCTTTCACAATTCTTTGGACAGTCTTCCACCTGGGTCCCAGAAAAGCCCACAGGCAAGCAAATTAGTGCTCAACTCATCTTCATTTCCTCTTGCACTACCAGAAATTTCTAACAACATGCAGCTGCTAAGCAGGGGGAAAAGGTTTGCCTTGCACCTTCTCATACTTTATTGCAGGGTAGCTTGAGGAGGGAAGAGTCCCTGCAGGATGCTCTGTGATCTGAATTTAACATTACTCTGTGTACATTGACTGATACTTGTGTTGTACTCCATTTGAATAGGGTGAGTTGAAAAGGGAGAGCAAGAACTATACTGCCTCCATATTTGGTATTAACCAGCCTAAAACAACCTGGTAGCAAAAAGTCATATGATGCTCTGAGTTGCAGCTTCCCTGAAAAAAAAGAGGATGCAGCCTCATTTCTCCCTTTTTTCTTCGTTAAATAGGGAAGAGTCATGTTTTCTAAGAAAAACAAATCACTCTGCATCTTGGCAGTTTAGATTAGCACACTTTCATTTTCATTTTCTGCCACCTACATTTCATTTGGCCTGTAGGCAACCCCAAAAACAAACAAGGACAATGCAGAGATCACACCAGCCTGCAGTTGTGAGACCATGCTCCCTGGCTGACAGCACTGTGGGAAGTCTGGAAGCACAACAGAGGCCTAGATCCTTTGCACAATTTGAAGAGGTGATGTAATTTGAGATGCTTCATTATAGAAGGGCAATCATTGCAAGAACCAAGAGACACTAATGAAGCCTTAGGCATTATCGTGAATTAAATACTGTTTAACATCTCAAAATGACAGAAAAAAAAGGAGCTCAGGGAAGCCCAAAGAAGCAAAGGAATTCAGCAAGGCAAACAAATCTGCAGTGATTCTCAGTGATTCTCTCATACAAAGCAGAATCATAGAATCATAGAGGTTGGAAGGGACTTCTGGACATCATCGAGTCCAACCCCCCCTGCCAGAGTAGGATCACCTTGGGCAGGCCACACAGGAACAGATCCAAGTGGGTCTTGAAAGTCTCTAAAGAAGGAGACTCCACAACCTCTCTGGGCTGCCTGTTCCAGTGCTCTGTCACCTTCACAGTGAAGTTTTTCCTCATGTTGAGGTGGAACTTCCTGAGTTTCACCTTGCTACCATTACCTCTCACCCTATCACAGGGCACCACTGAAAAGAGACTGTCCCCTTCTACTTGACACCCACCCTTCAGATATTTGTAAACATTCATAAGATCCCCTCTCAGTCGTCTCTTCTCCAGGCTAAACAGCCTCAGTCTTTCCTCATAAGAGATATTGCAGTCCCTTAATCATCCTCGTAGCCCTCCATTGGACTCTCTCTAGTATTTCCCTGTCCCTCTTGAACTGAGGAGCCCAGAACTGCACACAATACTCCAGATGTGGTCTCACTAGGGTAGAGTAGGAGGAGAACCTCCCTAGACCTGCTGGCCACATTCTTCTTTATGCACCCCAGAGTTAATTTTGATAGGAAAATGCACTCCAGAGTTAATTTTGATAGGAAAATGACAAGGAGCAATAAGCAGCACCAGTAGGAATTTTCTAGCATCTACACATCATCCTAATTAAAAATAATTTATTAATTCACTATGTGTAACAACAGCTTTATTATCTTCATCTCTCATTCCTGCAGGAGAAAAGAAAGTTCACATCTTATGTCAACTTGTATTCTAACTAAATATCCCATCACTTGGAGTCCTTCACTTCATCCTTCTTCCTGTATTTCCTGAATATTAGCTGTATTTACAATCAATCACCTTGCACATCAAAAAAATAATTTTCTTCCTTAAAATAATTCTTATCAGACAAAAGCAATTAATAAGTAAATAGAATGAAATGCAAAGCTAATGAACTTACCTATTAATCTGCTAGCTTTGGTTTTGGTAGGCATATTGAGGATAAATGCAGTGTGACTACTCTTTCCAATACTCTTCGTGGGTTGTATCTTTCAAGATTTGAATTCTGGCTTTTGCATATTGTCTAGATTGAATTTATTGTGGTTTAGAAGAACAGTTTTTAGAACACTAATCCTGCTCTGAGTAAACTGAATAATAAAACTCTCTCACAAATGTTATTAAGAATGTTGGCTGTACCTACAGTGCCTTTCCTCACTGAAGGGGAACTCATTGCATTTCCAGGTCTGAGTATAAGAATCCACACTCAGGTACCCAAAGTCAAAGGCAGCTCCATGGATCATGAAGGAAAGTTTGGGATCAGTTAATCTCAGAGCACAATATAGACATGGTGGTTGCATTTTCCACGGTAACCTAGTGATTTATTCATACTTTGAAATAGTTGAGTTTTAAAAACTATGAAGATACTAGAAGGGATGCTAGTTATTAGCATTGGGGCTTTAATTAGTTTTTAATTTAAGTTAGGTGAAATTCCAGTGAAGCAGGAGGACCGAGCTGAAACTGCATCTCTCCTCTGACAGTGTGCCTCAGGACTCTCCACTTTCAGTTTCCAGCATCTCTGCTGCTAATCTGCAGTAGCCTCTCATTTGCTGCTTTCTTTCTGCTCAGAGGCTACTCCAGGTCAACAGGTTGACAGACAGCTCAGGATGCTGTGACAGCTAACATTTTCACACTAGCTTTTCCTAGTTTCTGTCTCACAGATAATACATTGTCCAAAAGGTTCAGCAGTTCTGTTTATTACCTGATATTTTGCCCTCTGCTATTACACATTTCTTCAGGTTAAAGGGGGACAAAATGTGATACTGTTGCTTGTCTCAGGGCAAGCAAATACTGGGGATCCCCATTCTAAGCCCTAATTTAGCATTCAGGCAAACACAAGCTGTTATGGACATCTATTCCACTTATGGTGGATTTAAATGTGGCCAAATTAACCAAATTGAAGTTCCCAGCTGCATCACCTATTGTTAAAGCTGCCTTATAATTCCCATTACAGCAACATTTTCAGCTTGTTTTAACTCCCATCAGAATAGCTGCCTGGGCTGAAATATTCCATGCTAAGGGTCACCTTCAGTCAAAGCATTTTACTGGATGTGGCAGGGAGAAAAGAAGAGAAATCAAGAAATGTGCTTATTGAGAAGTTCCAGGAAAACTTTGCCTTCCCACCTGCTTGAGCACATACAAGTGGACGAGCATATAGTTAAACAATACTGCCTCTTGTTTCCATGGGTCCTGTTTCATTCAGTGCACAAATAAGCATAGTGCTCACTTGACTGGAAGATATTCCGTATTTTGTTTTATTCTTGTTATTCAATGTGGCTTTATACTCTCTTTCTTGCAGACCATTTACCCACAGCTCAGCAGACAGAATTACAGACTTCCTCATGGGCTTTGCTACAGAGCCACAGTAAGACAAAAGAAAACTGACAGAAATTTGTGCTGTGTTGCAGAGGCTGACCTTAGTAATAGGCTATGTGGAATAATAGATAATTGAGCTAGGCTTGAAAGCATGGCAACAAAGAGAGAAATGGCAGTAGATAATTACTTTATATTACCAAAGAATATCCCTCTCTCAGTTAACACCCAGGTCCAATTAATGGTTCAATTATATTCTAAAATAATTGGTTACATTACACTAAAACCACATGGTTTTTTGCATCTTCTTGCCTCCTCCCTCTTAATATCTTTTTGCTCCCTATGTCAAGAATAATCTGGGTGGTGACCCTGCAACTTATTCTTTTCATGTTGGCCCCTGCTGAATTCAACAAGGCAAGATAGAGTGGGAGGAAGGCAGATCACTCTATTTATGCAGTGTAGATTTAAAACCAGAGCTCTTAGACCTGTTTTCATCATACATAGCTTTAGGTGACTACCAGAGGGGACTGTGTTAGAAGAAGCATGACCATCTTTTGTAGACAAAGGAAAGGAGACAGCACTTTGAAAGATTATCTATCCAGACATATAGACCAAATCATCCCCAGATTGTGTCAAACCCTCTCCTTTGACCATGCAAACAACCTGTCAACACTGAGCTCTAATCATAGAATCATAGAATCATTTAGACCCTTAAGGTCATCGGGTCCAACCATAAACCCAGCACTGCCAAGTCCACCACTAAACCATGTCCCTAAGTGCCACATCTACACACCTTTTTAATACCTCCAGGGGTGGTGACTCCACCACATCCCTGGGCAGACTGTTCCAATGCTTGACAATACTTTTGGTGAAGACACTTTTTATTAGTATCCCATCTAAACCTCCCCTGGTGACCTGCAGCCATTTCCTCTTGTCCTATCGCTTCTTACTTGGGAGAAGGGACTGATCCCACATTGCTACAAGGTAGTTGTGGACAATGATAAGGTCTGTCTTGAGACTCCTTTTCTCCAGGCTAAACAACCCCAGTTCCCTCAGCAGCTCCTCATAAAACTTGATCTCTAGACCCTTCACCAACTTTGTTGCCCTTCTCTGGACACGATCCAGCACCTCAATGTCCTTCTTGTAGCGAGTGGCTCAAAACCGAATCCAGCATTTGAGGTGTGGTCTCACCAGTGCCAAATACAGGGTGACAATCACTTCCCTAGGCCTGCTGACCACACTACTTCTGACACAAGCCAGGATGCTGTTGGCCTTCTTGGTCACCTGAGCACATTTTTGGCTCACATTCAGCTGGGTGTCGAACAACACAGACAGGTCCTTTTCCACCAGGCATCTTTCCAGCCACTCATCCCCAGGCTTGTAGTACTGCAGGGGGTTGTTGTGGCCCAAGTGCAAGACCTAGCACTTTGTCTTATTGAACCTCATACAATTGGCCTCAGTCCATTGATCCAGTTTGATTAGACATATTAATTGTGGTATCTATATTTCGGCAAAATCCAAGCAAGAAATCGTCAAGAAAAGTGAAAAGACAAAGATATACTTATGCTGAGATGTGTTTCTGCACTGTAGACATGGACAGTCTGAAATCATGCTTCAAATGCAGTCACAATGCATTTAACCATGACTTTGCTTGCACATCCTAGTCCTTTAGCCAGAAAGCATTATCCTCATATCAAGTATGTCTCATGAAGCATCAAGAGGATACCACATGTCATATGTTGGTCAGCAATTCATATGAGAAAAATCATATGGTAAAACCACACTAAAGTGTAGATATGTCCTCCTTAAGCAAGTGTATGGTGAAGGAATAACCTAAGCTAAGGCTTAAACTGTAGCTCTTTTGCTGAAAGCAAGAGCTGTAACACATGAAGAACCTGCAGAAGCCATCCCAACCCTCTCTTCTTTCCCCAACAGACCATTTTCACACACTGGTTTCTAGTATCTTACAAATCCATGCAGGGTCTTACTTGCACTATGGCACTTTAAATAGATGACTGAGCACTGGTAAAAAGGACAGCAAAGAAAAGAACAGAGTTAGAAGGTTTCATGTGACTCACACCACATAAGTAAAATAAAACAATTTCAGAGACACCCACTTCCTTCGATTAAAGGAAATTCCCCAACAATCCTGAAAAAAAAATCAAATCAAACCAAAACTGGCTATAGAAAAGGGAGACAGTTGTGTAATTTTACAGATCTTCATCATTCAGGCACTGGCAGGGGCTGAGGGCAGCCCCAGTAAAGTCAAGGGGAATGAGAAGGGGATTTTCGTGTGCAACAAGACCAGCTTGAAAGCACATGTTCTACACAGATCATGCCACAGCTCTGCTGTGCTTACCCTTCTCTATAAACCCATACCTTCACATCAGCAAGGAATACAGACTATTCTGTGCTGGAAGGAGGATTTTTCTCCCTACTTTCTCTACTGTTTTTAAAGTCAGAAGAGAGCAAAATCTTTGTATAACACTTGCAAGAATATTTCATCCACTTACCACCATAGAGGGTTTCTTTCCTAATGCATTCCTCCTAACAATCCATTTCCAAACTAAAAAAGAACCCTCTGTTTAAAAGCATGTTTGTTTGTCTGTTTTCAACCACAATTACATGAGTTGATCTATTAAAAGATACAACTACCTTCCACAGACAATGTGGAGTCACCTTACCTCCCATGGAGAGTTAACTCCAGGAACAATTTCCCACCCTGTTAAAAGTAAGTCACTTCCTTCTTTTTTAGGTTTCTTTTATGACTCCCAGACTTGCCAGTCACATAATTTCTCCCTGTGTCTGATACCGATTTCTGTGCGAGCCCAGAAGAAAGTTGCCAATACTATGAACGAAGAAGAAATACATCTGAGAACTATCTCAGAATGAAGGAGACACAAAAAAGCAACAAAACCCCAGAATAGAAAGCCAGCTCTTTTGCTGAACTGTTTCTTTTTGCACCCACGTGTACCATAGCTCCTAAATTGCCCATGCATCTCATCCTCCCTTGCACCTGTCTCAGCTTTCAAACCCAGCACTTCACGCAAAAGATATGCCTAATAGCATATTTGTAAGTGCTGGAAGATAAGGGAAAAAGCTGCCTCTGATGTCAAACTTGGAGGCAGGGTGTCTGCAGACTGCATTTTCCCCTGTAGGAACCATCCAGTGCTTGGCATGCACCGCAGGCTTTCTCATCTTTACCACATGCTCGCTACAACTGTCCTTGTAAAGCAGTTCAGACAGAGGGCAATGAGCCATTTCCATGGGGGGAGGGAGGGGGATCATGTACAATATCTGTCAAAGGAAACAAATGGGCAGGATGTGGAATAGATCCCAAGAGAATCCTAATCAAGTCGGTATCAAACAAACCCTCCATATGCTTAAAGGAAAGTAACACTAAACTCCTTTTAAAGTTAGAAATAGTACAATCTTTTTCTATTAATGCACAAATAATAAGGCTACGTCTTAGTGTGGGTTCTGCTGGGTTTTGGGTTTTTCCCCAAATTGCAATATTTGAAGTACTTCTTAAAAACAACAAAAGTGGGGAAATTACATTCATGGCTTTCAGTTTCAAATATTTATATGGTTTTTAAAAAGTGGGGGGAGGAGTGCTGGGATGTACATATACATGCAAATAAACATCTGGGGACTGATCAAACCATTGAATGCGGTGAGGTTTTGGCAATCAAAGAGTATGCATGCAGATCTGGGCAAAAAAGAAGAGAATATATCTTTTGTAGGAAAAGATGTGAGGGAAGGCAAGCAGGCAGCCAGTAAGTAAAGGATGGAGTTGTGTTATTAACAAGCAGTTCTCCATGTCAATGGGAAGCCTGCTTGTCAGGTCGGACCAGCCCAAGGAGAAAAACAGGAACAAGAAAATTCAGACACTGGCTTCTGGAAGGGGATTTCACTCCTCAAAGCCACCCGGTGCAGTACATCATGCCAGCCCCATACAACACAACCCTGCTGGGACAGAGAAGTGCTCTCTCTTTCACCCACCACATGCTGTCTTAAGCCTGCAGGCCACAGAACCCACACCTTGTCTAAAGAGCCCACTTGTGTAAAGTAGCTAAAAGCCAATGCATTGAGCATTTGCAGCTGTGGACATGGCTACCTGACTGGAAAGCATTTTGCTGGTAGGTATCTATTACCTGCAGGCTTGCGCAGCTGGAGAAGGAGGTAGCATTCAGTGGCAAAAAAGCTGAGTGTAACCATCTTACATCAAATATGTGCACAAATGCATGTAATCTGTGATGAGTGACTTCCATTATGGAAGTTGTGTTGTGCAGCCCAGGCCCAAGGCAAAAACAGGGATCAGAGGCACATTACAGAAATCAGGATATCAGACAGCAACAAGAGGCTGAGTCAGCACCTCAGCAAGGAAGACTCAGACAGCTGGTGAAAAAGAGTCACTTTTTACTACAAATCAAAATGCCTGTGATATCACCAAGCAAGCAATATTCAGTCTACACCTCAAAGAGGTGCCTAGCAATGGCTGACTTTTGCCTCTGGAGATGCTCTTTCTAACAGTCCTTGCTGAAATTAAAGAAAGTGCATTTAAGAGGCTTTTGGTCTGTTGTGCTCTTGAGAATCATAATGGCAGTGGCTAATACCTGGAAGCTATCATCATATGAATTTCACTTTAATTTTCCTTTCAGTCTTGACATCACTAAGAGGTAAAAAATCTGAGCATATAGATGTTATATCTTCTGCTGACGTGAGGTACATAAGGATCTGGTCATTTGTGATAAAAAGCAGGTTCTTGTCCATTTCCAGAACACAGACCAGCTTCCAACAAAATCAAGTTATTTCTTCAAACGATGCAACATCCTTTCTTAATTAAACAAAATGCGTATTTCATGATAACATCTGGCAGGTGCAGATTACAAATGACTACCACATTTGGTTTTGCTAGAAACCTGGCTCATACCATGAACTGAATTTTTTTGTGAGCTTATTTGAATGCAAGGTGATTTCCTTATCATGGTGCCTTTGGAACACTCAAAATACCACTTTTTCAAGGAAATCTTGTTTTATCCTCCTTTATCAAACAGAAAAAAAATTAAAAAATCTATGTATATTTGTTCTAATCCAGGTAATATTTAAAGCTGGTGCTGATAAATCTGGAAAGGCAAACAAACAAAGGTGCATGCCAGATAGTACCTAAAAGGAGGCAAATTTCCTATTGGATATCTATTTTTTAAATTGTGTTAAAAAGGCACTTTCATCTTAACAGCCTCCTGCATAACAAAGACAGAAAATCTGACAGTGCAGGAACTTGCACATATTTGACTGGGAAAGACCAGGGCATTTTGACAAGTTTATGGTCTCATGTGAATATTTCAATGGAAATAGCTTCTGATTGACTGTCATGGGCCTTAATGATTCTGTTACCATTTTGTTCTCTGATTATTATGACTGTAGACCTTTTCCCAGGCTTTATTTGATGCTATTATGTTGATGGGCCACAAGGAATTTTGATCTAGCCAGCTTTAAGAATCAGATAAAATAGGATTAGTAAACACATATGCAGTTGATTATTCAAATTAAAAGCATGGAGCTCTCTCATCACTAGAAATCTGATTTTCTTCCCACAGTGCTCTTAGTAACACACCTTGCATGAGATCTCTAGCTAACATAAATAAACAGGGTTTTAGTGAAGACAGTATCTACCAGGCAGAGATTCATCCCTTCAGCTCCTTCAATTTCTCAGCCCTTTTAAGAATGACATACTTTGACACGTGCTTACCTCACCTTACCACACACTTTCTCACCAAGAGGGAATGACTTATATCTTACTCCATCATTAACTTAGGCTCTATGGTTGAAAAGTTGCTCTGTTATTGTCACACTTTCGTGATGACATGGGGGTATGTTTTCATTGCACGCCCTAAGCATAGTGAAGAGGACGCCTTTAATGTAGTGCATTCAAGAGATCTGTGCTAAGGGAACCCACTCCTGGCAGCAGATGTGGTTGGTATCCTCCAGGCTATGGAGCGCACCCTCAGCCATGTAGGTCTCACACCATAGCCCTCTTGGCTTCAGAAGCAGGGCTGGGTGCCTCTGACAGTCCCTCAGGTGGTGGTACCCCATGTGTACCTTCAAAGACAAGGACAGCCATGAGTTTGTTCTCAACAGTGTCCATGTGTGGAAGTAAAGGACCTGGGGTTAGACCCTTACCACCATATCTCCTAAGGGAGCTCCCAGCTTCAGGAGCTCAGTGCCTCCTCCCACATCAGTTTTCCTCACTCTCAGTTGTCTATCTGGGGCTTCCCGTCCCCCAGCATTTTGCAAATCCACTTGCAGCAGGAGGGAGCTAAGACCTGCTTTGTGCCAGTGTTTAGAGAGGCGTAGGAAATGCACAACTCTGTCAGAGTCTTTATAACCCTTTCATTTGCCAAAGGCACTCCAGCTGTGCAATGAACTGCTGGTGTGCCGCTAAGAAGCACACAATGGCTGGAAGACCTAAGAATTTAGAATACCTGTCTTGCAAAATAGTGTTATAGAAATTTATTTGTGGTTTTGAAAAGGCTTTTTTAGAAGTTGAGGCACCTGTTGTAGACCCCAGTAGATTAGGATGCAGGCTGGTTTTGCTACAAATGAAAGAGGTACATTATTAGTATTTCATATAGGAAGACCTAATATTGGAGCTTCAAAAAGAAGGTAAGCATCTACTTAATTTCTCTACTCTCCTAACTCTCGGAATAGTTTTCTTTTATTGTCCAGCTTTCTTTTGGGGATTTTTAAATTGTGTATTTCTGTGAATCTGTTACTAAAAGCCTGAATGATTACAGGAATTGTACAGATTTGATCAGAACTTGAGTCCACTGGAAATTTTAAATTCTACATTAATAGCCTTTAATCCAGGAAATTTCTGAGGCTTGTGTGAATGCACCTAAAACTCCCTCTACTTTATCCCACAGTCCTCTAGAAAACACCAACACATGCACTTATAGAGATTCCAGAAATCATTAGTGTTCAAAGTGATGCATACTTCTCACTAGAGAAGCCAAAATTTGAAAATCTCTTTCACCAGCTCCATCATTGCTATGCATGGTCTTGATCAGAAGAGGAATCTCACTTAGGAGTCTTATTTAGGAGTCTTATTTGTCCTGGACAAACTCAAGAAGTGGGCCCATGTGAACCTCATGAGGTTCAACAAGGTCAAGTGCAAAGTCTTGCACCAGGCTGGGGGCAACCCCCAGTATTAATACAGGATGGGAGATGAAGGGATTAAAGCAGCTCTGTGGAGAAGAACTTGGGAATACTAGCGGACATGAAAAGTTGGACATGAGCCAGCAATGTCTGCTTGCGGCCCAGAAAGCCAACCATATCCTGGGCTGCATCAAAAGATGTGTGGCCATCAGGTCAAGGGAGGTGATTCTGCCCCTCTACTTCACTCTTGGGAGACCCCACCTGGAGTACTGTGTCCATCTCTGGAGTCCTCAGCACAAGAAAGACATGGACCTGTTGGAGCGGGTCCAGAGGAAGCCACAAAAATGATCAGAGGGCTGGAACACCTCTCCTGTGAAGAAAGAGCTGGTGTTGTTCAGCCTGGGGACAAACTTTTTAGTAGGGACTGTTGTGATAGGACAAGAGGTAATAGTAAAAGAAGGTAGATTTAGTCTAGAAGTTTTTTTACAATGAGGGTGGTGAAACACTGGAACAGGTTCCCCTGAGAGGTGGTAAATGCCTCATCCCTAGAAACATTCAAGGTCAGGCTATATGGGGCTCTTAGCAACGTGATCTAGTTGAAGATGTCCCTACTCACTGCAGGGGGTTGGACTAGATGACCTTTAAAGGTCCCTCCCAACCCAAACTATTCTATGATTCTATGCTTTATACCTTAAGTATGAGACTAGAAGTAAAGAGTCAGGACTACATTGGTTATTTGGTTACTGTTCTGCTGGTTTATGTTATGTCTTTTTAATTCCTTCTGTGAATTACAGGCTACAGTCCTGAATGCTTTGGATCACAGCAGCACATTAATTGCTTATATAAATGTGGCAGTGAACTGAAATAACTTTTGGGTCAACCTTTCATGTGGATCTGTGAAGGATCTTTATTCAGTTTTGCAAGCACACTGTGTTAACCATGGCTGGATGGTAAGATCTGGCTAAGCAACACGTTGCCAAGCAGCATCCAAAGGAAAGGAAAAGAAATCACAGAATAACCTGGGCTGGAATGGACCTTCAAAAATCATCTTGTCCACCCCTCCTGCCATGGCCAGGGACATCTCTCACTACATCAGGTTACTCAAAGCCACTCTAACCTTGAATACTTCCAGTGATGGGACATCCACTAATTCACTAGGTAATCTCTCAAAGTGTTCCAGCACCCTCACCATAAAATATTTCTTCCTTATGTCCAATCTAAATCTACCTTCTTTCAGCTTAAAACCATTGTGCCTTGTCCTGTCTCTGCAGACCTTGGTTAAAAGTCTCTCTCTACCTTTCCTATAAGCCCCCTTTATATATCAAAAGGCCACAATAAGGTCTCCCTGGAGTCTTCTCCAGGCAAAACATGAAAGATAGACCCAGTTTTGGCCTTGGGCAACTGGAGTCAGAGTCAGAACTGGTATTTAACACAAAAGTTAGTAACAGGAGCTCTGGTCTTTATTTGCCTGCTCTTCTCTAGAGCGGGAAATTTCTGTTTAAGGAGCTGGGGGAGGAGAGAGTTTAACACATTCTCCATGAGCCCCGTGGACTGCAGACAAAATCACAGTCATATCACCATATGTTTAATGCGTTTACTGAGTATTGCTTTTTAATAATTTTCTGTTGCAGCAAGTGAAAATCTCATTTGGCTGTCGTTTTGCACTGTGCCGGCATTAGATATTAGTCTGTGTTAGATCAAAATCAATGCTGTCATTGAAGTATCCATTCCTTTCATTACTCTAAATAGCATTTTGTCCTAATACATTGAGTCACTGCAGTGCAAGCAATAAAAATCAGTAAATACTTCTGTTTTATTCAGGGTATAAACAACCCTTAATTCATCTCCTCTTCACAGAAGGGTAGGACCAAACAGAACAAATTTGGATAGTCTTTATTTAGCACAACTGCTATATTTTCCCTAGGACCAAACAAAAGGGGCTATTTTGGGGAGAGGAAAGGCAAACAGGACTATGAGAGAGGGAGGAGGCAGCACAGTGCAGTGGGATCACACCCACTGGATATATACCAAGAGAGAACAGGTCAACCAACCTAAATATTGTCATCAGGGATGAGGTGACAGGTGTCAGCAGGTCCTGGAACAGAATGGATTGAAAAAGTAGATGTGATGAAGGGAGAGTGGTAGCGTCCCAGCTAGAATTAAAAAAAAAAAAAAAAAAGGCTAATCTGTACTTTGCATGTCACCCAACAGCATAGATTTTCTGCTTTAGGTCATGCCTAACGTGTTGCACACACCACAGTTGTCAGGGTAGCCTCAATAGCTAATTAGATTGACAAATGCATCTGTTGTCAGTAAACTTCTGGAATCTTACTAAGTTCTCAGTTTCTGATAAGGCAAATATTTTGAGTCCACTTAACAAATTGCAACCAGTCACGCACCCCTGGGGAAACGAGATCATCAGACCAGAGTCTGCCCTGTGGATCAAAGAGGAGCAGATGTGTCGTCATTGGGCCAAAAATACTGAATGACTGACTCACAGATCAAAGGCTTCTCAGTGCTTAATAGTCACATCAGTGCCTTCTCATATCAGAAGTAACCCAGAAAACATCAACTCTCTGACTGATTATCCTGCTTGTCCCAGAAAATTTCTTCCTTCAGTCCCTTGCTCCCCAATGTTTAGTTTATTCTTGATGTAAGGCACAACAACTGGCAGTTCCTGAATGGAAGACAATGTTCCAAGCATTGCTCTGTCTCATACAGACCTTGGCTATTTCTCAAAACTATGGTACAATATACTACCTTTCACGTGGAAAGACCTAACAGCTTGATGTTAGCAACAGTTTGATTAAATATGAGATAGAAAAGGCAGAGGAACAGTAAAGCTATGGAAACATTTTGCATTGCTCTCAATTGAGCATGTGTCTTGCTCTTCACTTCTCAGATTTCTCCTTTGGCTCCCTGAGTCCAGGCTAGCTCACCAGAGATATGCCAAACTTCACCCCTTTCCACCTAGTTTGCACAAAATCTTTATCCCAGCCTATATTTCCTGTGGTGGCTTCATGATCCAAGTAAATGGGTATGAGGACAGTCAGAGGAAAGTCCAACAGCCCATCAGATCTCTATACCTTATGTTGTTTCCACATATAGCTTGATAGGGCAGCAGGAGCCAGACACCACAGGAAGTCAAACCTCTTGGAGTGGTTCTGACAAAAAACTTTCTTGAAAAACATTTTTCCCTGAATGACAAAACACTTAGCAAGGTGGGTTCCAGTTTCAGGAAAACCAGCAGTGGGGAGGCATTTCTAAACTGGGCTATCAGGTCAGAAGAACTACAGAAGGGAAGACAGGTTGAAAAATCTGATGCTGTCAAGAAAAAAATGGGATATTTTCCAAAGATACATTTCATAAAAAGCATTCTCAAGAATTTGGTTTTCCTTCAGTGCCAAAGAAAAAATTCACAACCTCAGAACCTGTCAAAAAAGCTGCAGAAGCTGTCATGAAACAAACAAAAATTGTTTCCTAGTCAGCTTTACCTGCAAGTCTTTAAACAGACATGAGTTGAGAGTTAGGTTTGCAAAGGTACACCAAAGTCAGCAAGTGACTTGCACATTGAGATTTCATGTGACACACCTAATACATCTGTTGAGAAATATGAAATGAAAGCACTTTCTAGGAAAGCCAGGTGGTTTTTGGAGTCTTTCTGACCCACCATTCAAGAGCATTTAAACCTGAAACAAATCAGAGCAAGGCATGTAACTCCCTCTGTAGCGGTAGTAAATTCCATGAGCAGTGTTGGATTGCAGGACTGTGACCTTGCAATCAGGAAAAGCAACACATTTAAGTGATTTGTGTGCTAGCAAGTAGCAGACAAAGAGCTACAAGACATACTAACACTATAGTTATGATCAAGAAATCATTTCCATGTTGAGACAACAAACACAAAGCCGAAACATGCTTCAACTATTTTCAGTGTTTTGTTGTTTTGTTGGGGTTTTTTTCTGACTCTCACTCTCTTGGAGACTGTTTGGGGTGTTTTGCTTTGTTTCTTAAACTTTGTGAATTGTACCTAATTTACAGGCCTCCAAAGACATCAGGTATAACCTCAGTTGCTCAAGCAATTACTTGCAAGGGACAATCAAAATGAAGAAATATGCATTTGACTTTAGATCTCTGTTGACTCGGGTACTTTTGGTTTCCATGGAATCTGTGGCTTCTAGCTTTGTTAAGTCTGTTAATTTAATCTTTGAAAGCAAACAGCTTATTTTAAATGTATACGTTAATAGCAGTCCTAAGTGAATTACACGTCCAAGCTCCAATGCATGATAAAATACACTACAAAGAAGGTTTCCTGGATTTTGTAGGCAAATGGGTAGCAAAACCAAAGATGTGATTAAAAACATTTAATCTCACATTTGTAGATTAGGAATTTCAAAATCCTGTAACTGTGTTTTGTAATGAGCTCATACTAAAATTTAAAGATGCTTTTTGGTGGTGACTGTATACCTATTAAACACTTACTTCATACACAAGCCAACCATGCTTAGAAACAAAAGTTTATGAAGTATCTCTACTAAATTTTGCAATCACCCACCTAATGCATATTACAGAATGAATGAAAATTAAAGTCATGGGGACATCAGGCAGGGATGTATTGAGGTTTCTATGACTCAACCCAGACTGGGAGCCTGAGCAAGCAGTGAAAACAGACAAAATACTCCTGAAAAGTTATTCTCCTTGCACTGCCTACAGGTCTTTGAACATTATGAGCATTTTTCACCTTCTGGAATCATGTGTTATGGGAAAATCTTGAAAAAAATGGGGTGTTTCTTCTCTGTCATGATTGCAGAGGTAACCGAAAGGTTAAAAAAAAACCAAAAAATGTGAAGACAAGAAAAACTTAAATGTAATAACCTTTTCCTTTGAAACTTAATAAAAGGGGGAAATTATGTTGGTGTTTTTCCACTATTCAGAACAGACTCAATTCATTATTAGTTAAATTATTAACAGAAAAAGATCTTTTATAAACCTTTTTAGAAATCTGTATTAACAGAGCAAATCAACTTAATTTCTTTAGTCTTTTTATGTTCCTCTGTGTTTCTAGATTTTTATACGCTAGGAAAATATCCATTGTTACGGTGCCTTGCAAAATTCTGCAACTGAAAGGTAATATAGTTTGAATCAAGCTTTAAATTCACTTGTCGGATTTCACCTGCAATATTCAGCCCATAGTTTGGGGAGGCAGATGATATGGTCCTCAAGCAGTGCAGAGGATGTAGAAATAGGATGAGCGGCAATGGTTTTAAACTAGAGCAGGGTAGATTTAGATTGGACATTAGGAAGAAGTTCTTTACTAAGAGGATGGTGGAACACTGGAACAGGTCACCCAGGGAGGTGGTGGAGGCCCTGGAGACATTCAAGGTCAGGCTTGATGAGGCTCTGAGCAACCTGATGTTGTTGAGGATGTCCCTGCTTACTGCAGGGGGGTTGGACTAGATGATCTTTAGAGGCCCCTTCCAACCCAAGACATTCTATGATTCTGCTCTCTTTGTGGCAGTTTTGAAAGAACTCTAATTCCTTGCTGAATAAAAAGAACCTCATATTACATATCATCTCTGCCTCAGCTGCATATACTTTTTCCACGTGGGGCTTTCCTTACCATCTGTAAGAAATTCCACAAATGGGCAAAAAGCCCAAACAAAGATCCAACATAAGAAGTTTACTCCAAAAACTAGAAAAGAATCATTGAAAACATGTATCTCAGATAGGCTTGTGGGTTTTTTTCCACTGTCCAGCCACTAGAGGGGACAGGAGACACTCAGCAGAGCAGCACATGAATAAACTGGCAGAAGACAGTACATCTTGTATATAATCCCTTCATAGAAACACAGAAACATAGAATCATTTTTTTTGGAATGGCCCTTTAAAGGACACCTAGTCCAACTCCCAAGCAGTGATTAGGGACATCTACAACTAGATCAGATTGCTCAGAGCCCCATCCAACCTGACCTTGAATGTTTCCAGGGATGGGGATCTACCACCTCTCTGGGCAACCTGTTCCAGTGTTTCACCACCTTCATTGTAAAAAATGTCTTCCTTATATCTAGCATAAATTTACCTTCTTTTAGTTGAAAACCATTACCCCTTGTCTAATCTCAACAGGCCCTGATAAAAAGATTGTCCCCATGTGTCTTATAGACCCCTTTTAAGTACTGGAAGTCCGTAATAAGGTCTCCCTGGAGCCTTCTCTTCTCCAGGCTGAACCTCTCAGCCTTTCTTCACAGCAGAGGCGTTTCAGCCCTCTGTGGCTGCTTTTGTCACCCTCCTCTGGACCTGCTCCAAAAGGTTCACGTCCTTCTTGCGCTGAGGACTCCAGAGCTGAACACAGTACTCCAGGTGGGGCCTCATCAGAGCAGAGGGGCAGAATCATCTCCCTCAATCTGCTGGCCACATTTTAATGAAACTGTTTATACAAGAGCTCTTAGAAAGGCAGAATGGAAAACATAGACCATACAGAAATTCTGTACCTGAAAAGTAAGTACCTGCACAAAAACTTCAGACTGTCCTTCTCAGTGATGCATTTTTAACTTTTAAATGTGCAGGCCATGATAGCATAAAGATTCTTGGTTTAAAAGAAAAAAAGAAAGAAAAAAAAAACCAAGAAAGAAAGAAAAGGGCCTGTCCTGCTGTGCTGCAGACAGAATGCTTCTGGGAGAAGAGTGTGATAATTAAATTCACACCAAACCTCAATTTTCTAGGTGGAGGAAGCTCTGCATTTTCCTCAGACAAGAAAAATCGTAATTGGTCTGCCTCCTTCTCCCAAGTACTTCCCTCCAATTTGAGTAATAAAAGAAATGAATACAAAGTGATCAGATGATGCTTTGGTTTAACAAGGGAAACACACATTTATTCCCAAGGATAATCTTACCATTGCCATGAAAATTGCAGTTCACATTCTCTCTTCTGCACTAGATGTGTTTACAGACATACACAATGAACTAGGTCTGGTAGTGTTGGAAGTTCTTAACAGATGAAGAGGACTGGATGTGCTTGAAAAACACAAAACCCGAAGAAAAAATGCTGGAAAAAGTAGTAATATGAAATTGAAGAGCAAATAGTCGCAGTTAATAAAACTATAGCAATGTGAAAACAATTAACACCTTGATTTCACAATAGGACAGCTTTAATGTCAGAATAGGACAATCTTAATTTCTTTAGAATCATCTGAGACAAAGCTCAAAAAATGTAAAATGCTATCTGAGAGGGAAGAAACATCAGCAATGTAAAGGACACATCAGTAACTCTTGAGTGAACCTTCAGCTTAGGGTGAAATATTCAGATCACAGGACTTGCTATCTTGCCTCCTAAAATGCTGCTCTTGACAAATGCCACCCTGCCAGACAATGTCCCGATAGCAGCTACATGGCCAAGTCCAATTTTGAATATGCCCTCTGTCCACAGACAAAGCAGATGAACTCTTACCCTCTGCATGGCATAAGCATAGAAGCTTCTTTGAAGATAATTATCTGAGTTTTCCTAAATCCCCTCTCTGTACAGTAGGCTTCACAACTGCAAAATATATCACAAGACCTCCACTGCATTGAACTGTTTACTACGGAATGCAACCTCATCAGAAACAAAAATCCATGTGTTTCAGCTTTCCATTTCTTCAGTGAGAATTTCAGGGTTTTGATTTGTGGTAGTTTAGTATCCAGACCTTTTATTTTCCCCTGGTATCCACCCCAGTCTGAAATGGATCATTGCCCATTCATTTGAGTGCAATATCCTGTTTAACTTTAGTCCAAAGGGCATCTTTACTATTGGAGCTTTTGAGGGGAGGAGTCAGTCTAAAAAAGTATGATTTAAGGTGACAAAAAAAAGAAGAGCAAGCTTCTATGAGGGAAAGAATAATTTTTTTTTCTTTTTTTTTGTACTGAAAAAGAAAGAAGAGTATGACTGGTAGGAGGTGGCTGGATTTATAGCATGTGTGCACACTAGGCTAGCGCTCGACATAAAACTGCCAGTTGCCTCATCTGAAATGCTGTAATAGGCTGACAGGTTCCACAAAAGGAAGTAGAGGTCATATTGATAGTCTTAAAAAATGTCTTGCCATTAATAATTACTTTAAGGCTAAGTACTGAATGCTGAAAGACATTGTTTAGTTGAAACCTGGGCAGTAAACTGTAGTAGAAAAAACAGACCAACATTTATGCTGTGGCTTCCCTGATTTCTCATTGGCTATTACTCATTTTTCCTGCATGATTAACACTGTCTACAACTCAGAGATTTTCTGTCCACAAGTATGAAGCTCAATAGTTGCTGGTTTATTTAGCATATTTGGTGAGGAGACTTTAACGTCTGATAACTTGAACTGTTCAGGTTGCTTGTAGTGATAAATTACATTAGCCAGAATGGCACCTTGACAACTCTTTGAAAACACGTGAGAATAGTGCAAAATTCAAACAAGACCATGAGAACACAAGACATTAAGATGATATTGATTTCCACCATTTTTGTAATCAAAACCCGTGCTCCAAAGCTATTTCAGGAGGAAATATAAAAATGCAAAGAAAAATAGCAAATGAAAAATAGAACATCCAGATTGGCTCTTACATTCAGAGATACTGCAGTGCAACTTGTAAATCAGTTCTATCCCTCTTCTATTTTAGACAGAAAAGTTATTGAAGATTAAAAGCCTAGTGAAAAGAAATTAAAAAAAATAAAATAAAATCCTGACACACAACCCAAGTCTCTTTTGGTGCTTTATTCCATTGCAACTAGCATATTATCATCTCCACATCTATTAAACTCTACTTACATTTTTCCCCTCTTTGAAATCCTTCATTTGTAACAGCAGATTCTCTCCATTTTCAGAGCATCTCACTTTTCCATTCCAAAGAGTTATACATTCACTACTTCATACAGAGCAGAAACTATGAAGTGTAAGCAAAGGCAAATAATATCCCTTGCCAACTGAGTGATCACACTTCTTTCTTACTGATGCTTGCAAGGGTCAGGAAAAAATGAAATGCTTCCAATGCTTCTAGTATCCCTTTCCATAGAATAAGTTTCTTTAAATTTTGCACCTAGTAGGAGGTCTGATTGTCCTCATCAGAGTGAACCCATTAAAGCTAAATATCATCATGTCCGTTAAAACTAGTGAATAGATTACTTTTATATAATTTTTTTTAATTGTTCAGGAGTCTACAAATGCAAGGTGGAAGATGCACTACAACGGTCAAATTCTGCAAAACTTTTTACACAGAAACAAACACTACTCAAATCAGTTCCTGATGGAGCACTGCTGCAATAGGAAACTGAGTCCTTGGAGAATCAGGACACAGTGATAGTCAGGGGATTCAGTAACAGGATCTTTACTTGTCTCCATAGTAGAAGTAGGATGTTGTAAATTTTTATTCTTCATAGAATATTAGAATATTTACATCAACAGAAGGCTATCCTTCATCAATTGCACTTCCCTTTGATTTTGCACCGTGAAATTAATCGAAAGTTTCTTCACAGTCTTTGATGAGAGACAATAAGCAGAAAATAGAGACACAGATGCTTCTGAGTCTGTATAACAGCAGTAAAAGATCTCTATGGGCAACATGGGCTACAAATGTCTGGGAGTACAGCCATTCATATTCAGGCATGGGAACATTTGTAGCCAAGCCCCAGCCCTGTACAGGAGTTTTCTGACACTCAGTTTCCTATTAGGCTAATGCTTTCAAAAACAGGGAAGGCTAAACCCACCTCTGAACTCCCATCACACCGCTCCTTCAGAGCCCACCAGCTCCAGGAGGGCTGAAGTACATGAAGCTGTCAGGAATCAGCAAGCCCTTCACAACAAAACTAAGCAGATTTCCCAGTAATCCCACAAATTATATCAGCAAGTGTAAATCTAAGCAGGTACGCACATTATCTTCCCATATTGAAGCCAAAAGGCAGAGAGGATTCAAGTGTCAACTGTCCCAGAGAACCCCATTAAACATGTCTCAGGTCCCTTTCCTTCTCTAATGCCTTCATTTATAAGTAAGCTGACTGGATACAGAAAAATTGCTCTCACTATTTCACAACAAATTTACCTATGGTTCATTCTCTGCCCTCTGCATGCACTTCCTGAAATCAGCAGGCACAGAGAGTGTAGGAGTCCTCACCAGCACCCAGATACCCCAACACCAGGGAGCTTGGCAGAGCCTCAGTTGTAGAAATTTATCTGTTCCAGACTTTATTGCATTTCAGAGACTGCTTTTATGTACTCTCTCCTCTGTAGCTGCATCTTGTAAAAGGGAGTGGGAAAAAAGGTAATCTCCCAAACCAGGAGTGTTAGAGCTCAGAACTGGCTACCTCTTTCTGACAGTTGCTGGCTTCCAGTTGTCAGTGACAAACTCCACCACATTACAGCAGCATATTTTCTCTGTAGCCCCTTGTAAAAACACCAGGCTCACTTCAGCAACAGCCACTTAGACAAAAGCGTACCAGGGTACAAAGTGTTCAGGTGAGGTTCATCATGTGCTTTTGGATCTGACAAGAGTCTGAGTACTTAACCAAGTAAACCAGTATTCGAGGCCAATACTGGTTTCAGTCTTACGTGTCTGGGCAGCTCAGAGATCCCATGCTGCATAACTGCCAGTTTCCTACTTTATCCACTGGTCCTGATTTTACATAGGAAAATAGAGTGTAGGTGTTCCCTCCTATGGATACAGTCTTGTTCTCCACCTCAAAGTCACTTGACCAGAGGCCAACAGTTTAATTTTATTTTAAGTAGGAAGGGAATGGAACAGAAGGACTGAAAACAGTGACAGGTTTATGAGGAGGTGGAGGAGAATAAATACTGGAAATCTTTTTAATCAAAAGGTCAAAAAGGTAATTTAAAATGATAAAATCTGATGCACAACATAGTACGGCCCTTGACATTTCACCCTGCAATTCTTGACTAAGCTATGACTTCTCTTAAAGAAGATTCCAGACCATTGTTATTTGCATTAATGTTCCTAGGATAACACCATAGAATATTAAATGCGTTCTGCCTGCCAAAGAAAGGGAGTGTTTTGTGAACAGCACCAAGCATTGCCTTTCCCCGGCCAATGTGGAGATAACATAATACATTACTGCCTCATACAAACATAACTACCAGTGCACCCAGCTGCTTTATTATATCTCTTATTATTAATTATGTCTGGACCTAATAACATCACCACACTTAAAACTACGGAGAAGATGAGCAGGGTGAGTGAGGAAGCACTGTTCCTTATTGATTTGACAGGGAGGTTTCATTAGAGACAAGGCATATTAATCCTAAATATAAAAACAAATATACAAGGTATTGTAAGTGAGGGAAGGTGAAAGCAAGCAAGTCAGGCAGTTTGTTAAAATTGATCAAGGATGAAAAACAAGAAGTTACCTATTTAACCACAGCATCCTTGCAATAGGAGTTTATACTTAATAGGAATAGGAACTGTAATAAGAACTTGCACTTAATTTACATGTAAGTAGTATTACACTCTGATTTGCCTACACTCAGGTCAGCCACAGAATGTTGAAATCAGTTGTAACTAATAGGCATTTATTACAGCCAGATATTATTAATGGTTTGCCAGCTGTTCCTAGCAGAGTTTGCTCTCTATAAGAAGACAGTGATAATAAATACATTAACATTGTGAAGGTATAGTGCCTGTCATGTTAAGCTCTGGAGGTAGTTTTATGGCAGTTCAGGGCATCTGCCCCTTGTATAGAGCAGACCACAAACCGAACATTAACTTAAAAATGGAATTGCAGCTTCTTTGGTTTCTGCACAAGTAACACCTGGTGTGGGTCAGTATACATATTCTTGCTCTTTCTGAAGGTCCGTAAGTCACATTCTCTCTACTTTAGAGGTGATGACTGAATCCCTGGAAGGCTTAGATGACCACATAGCATCAAAGTCTCTTAGTTCCCAACTCTCTGTTTACCAAATCTCAAAGCAGCTTGTCTGGAACCCTCAGAGAAAGCTCTCTTTAGGGTCCCTGTACATACACAAAAATCAGAAATGTGAGGAGACTGATATCTCCTATTACATAACAGTCCACAGAAAGTACTTACACTATTACAACATTAGCAGAGGTGTCAAGAGAGTGAATATCTCATTGCATTACTATAACACCCTTATATAGGATGCTTTCCTGGTGTTGTGTATGTAAGCAGGTAAATCCTACTCGCCACTTCTGACGCCTTCCAATGAGAGAGAGGCAGTATGTGACCAGAGAAAGCAGTGCTTTTCCACTTCACTTTAGTGCTGCTGGTACCATTTCAGGTTCCTTCAGGAATGATGGTTTACAAACTCAGTAATCTCTTGGGCTTCAGAAGAAAACAGTAGGTCCAGGGCTATCTCCAGGAGCCAAACACATCAGGCAGAAGGAAATGTTTGCTCTGCTACTGCTCCCTGTTGCCTGTCTGAGGAACCATCACATAGAAATGCCTCTGATGCAGCTTCAGGTACCAGCCTTCCAGAATGAAATACCAGTTGCACAAGCTGGGGGAGGAGTAACAGCCCTAAAATAAAGGGTTTAGTCATCATTTCAGAGCTCAGTATCTGATGGGAAAAAAATAGTGTTTGTATACAGATAAGAAAGAGGTTCCTGTTCATCTCCCCCACTCTCTCTAAACGCATATTCATTGTTTTGTATTCCATGTATCTCAGGTCCTCATTATTCACTTCACACATGACTCCCACATATTCTGTGTAGACGGAAATAAATACACATTTGTTAAAACAAATAAGGTCCATTTTGGGATATATGGGAGGTGTTAAAGTCGGAGATAAACTCAAAATCTTAATCCAGTCCTTATAAAAATCATACTAATAATGATCAAACTTGCCATAGTGAGAAGACCAGAGTAAACTGGCAGATTTTTCACTCTTCTACCCACAGACTGTACCTGGGTAACTCTCAGCCACACTGACACAACAGATATTGCGAAGGACTTTTCTTCTAAAGCTTCTCTTTTAGTATCATCCTAGATGTGTCTGAATGTTACATAGAGACATAGACTATAAGACATTTTAATGGCAAATAGCTTGTTTACTGAACAAATGATGCTTGAAGTATTCTAACTTAAAATCTGTACATTTGGGTCAAACTAGGGAAATATTTTTCAACTAAATATTATTTAAATATTTACTGTTGAGTAAAATATAGCTATTATATACAGAAATAGTATTATATTTGTGTGTTAGATTAAATAAGAAATGAACGTGGCATTCCCAAGAGAGTCAATAAGAGTTAAGACCCTTCTTACCTGTCCTTCACCCTTCCTCACTACCAATGCCAATGGTAAGCATCAGGCATAAAGGACAGCCCAAGTTAAAATCCCATCTTTGCCTTACTCAAAAGCAAATCCAAGAATTCTCACCCCATGTAATAGCCATGTCTGTATAGCACAAAAAGAGGATTATATTTTATGAATGGTTCCTGTCTTTGCCTCTTCCTGCCTTACGACTTTATCAAATTTTCCTGAACATTGAGTGAATAATAAACTATTATTATTTCTAGTCAGACAGAATATTTTGTTGGATCCTATTTTTAATTGTCAGATATTCTGAAAAAACATCCCATCCAAATCAGTCTGAGGACAGTTTTCATTTTTCTGTTCAACCACCAATCTGAAAGCCAGTGGTTTACAAAGCCATACTGTGAAGGCAAATGAGGATTCCTGTTCAAAGTCTGAAAAGAACTGATCAGATTGCTTCTGCATGCTAGCTGTCACTGCTTAGAAATTCTGATTTTTGCCAAGAAGTGCTTTGTGTCCATCTTGTTCATTGCTGGCTAATTACCACCTTTGCAGACAATCTACATGGTTAGATCTCCTTGGAAACTAGCCTGGCTAGGAGAAAAATAAGTCTGTCTCTATATTTGAACTCAGAAATCATTTTACAGCAATAAAGTAAGGCCCAGTCACTTCAGATGTCAACTGATCACAGTATTTACGTGAACAACAAAGTTATCCTATAGGGAGAGAGATAAAATATCTTTCTTAACATCTGTCCACTTCCGATGAACCCCCCATTAGCCTCAGAGTACATGTCAATGATTCAAAAAGAGAAACATATATTACGCATCTGGGAGAACATAAGAAGCAAAGTGCTCTACCACACCATGGTAGAGGAAGCATGGAAGCCTGGCAGTCCATTTCCCACCTACTCCCCTCCAACCCTACCTCCTGCATTAGCTCCCTTGGAGGGAGCATCCCTGTTCCATCTTTTCACTGTCTATTCAAAGACCTCTTGTCTATGGGCTTGCCATTTGACTTCCTGATACTGTCCAACCCCACAGCTCCCCAGAGGCAGCAAGCTTCTGAAGCCACTACCTCCTTTTAAAGGAATATTTGTTTTGTAACTGTTTCAAAACCAATCCCTTACTAGTTATGTGAGATTCACAGTACCATAAGACTTTCCATTCTCAGTCTCCATTGTATCCTTCTCAGCCTTCAGCCTCTTTACACTGAAGAGTCCAGGCTTTTCTTACCACGTCTTTTGAATGGCTGGGACTCCTCCATCTGCTGCCCATCTCTGTTACCTTCTCCTGTTCTTCCCTCCTGAGGTCCAGGGATTATGCATGCATGCAGTACAATACAATATTACCTGATTTTAGAAGGTAGCTCCTGGCCCTGACAAGTGGAATTGTGACTATCATCTTTTTTTACCATTTTTGGAAAGCAAGCACTCCTTGGGCCACTGGTCCCAGAAAAAAAAAAGAGTATTAAGATTCATCTTGGACAGCTATGGGATACCAGGGGAGCTCTGCAGGTACTCTATCCTCACAGCTGGTACATACAAGTTCTAAGGCATCTAGCACCAGCTGAGACCCTATATAAGAGTATAGGAGTTGAGTAAGACTTTGGGCAAGTCACTGAAAGGAATTGTCACCTGTTTTTCCCCATCCCATCATAATTCCTCTCATCACCATTTGTCCTGGACAGAAATAAGGAAGCTACAGCTCAAGCATGAAGCAACTGTTTTGCCACCAGATTTGAAATGAGTGAGGCAAAGGTACTCCCTGTAACACCACAAATGAATCATATCCTATGCACAAACCCAGAATACTGGGTCAGAATACTGCAGTCAGAATACCCAGTCAGAATACTGCAAACTCTTTCTTTCCCATCACCCTTTCAGACACAAATCCAGCCTCTTATCTGTTACTGTAGTGCCTCCTACCTCCTTTCTTACCAGCTGCCTGCCTGCACTTTCTGTTTCTGCCTGTTTAACCATACTCATAACAGTGTCCAGATCTTTCACTCTGCCTGTCTGCCATCCCCTCCATCTCTGACATCCCAGGATTTTCATTTCTTTCCCTCACACCCATGTCCTCTGAAGCTCCCACATCAACACACACGCCAGAATAGCACAATCAGACATCTATGGAAGGCCCTTTAAAGCTTTTGTCTTTTCATAAAATGTGAATCCATGTGCATTTCTGTCACATGGCATGCTCTGATCTGGAAGTCCTCTCTTGCAACTGCTGTCCCTATTGAAAAAATCTAGACATCTACAATCACAGAATCACAGAATGTTAGGGGTTGGAAGGGACCTTGAGATCATTTAGTCCAACCTCCCTGCCAGAGCAAGATCACCTACATCAGGTCACACGGGAATGCATCCAGGTGGGTTTTCAAAGTCTTCAGAGAAGGAGACGCCACACTCCACAACCTCCCTGGGCAGCTTGTTCCAGTGCTCTGCCACCTTCACTTTGAAAAAGTTTCTCCTTAAGTTTACATGGAACCTCCTACGTTCCAGCTTGCATGTGTTGCCCCTTGTCCTATCACTGGACATTAGTGAGAAGAGGCTGGCTCCATCCTCCTGACACTCATCCTTCACATATTTATAAACATTAATGAGGTCACCCCTCAGTCTCCCCCAAGCTAAAGAGACCCAGCTCCCTCAGCCTTTCCTCATAAGGCAGATGTTCCACTAGTCACATGCTTTAGACCAGTCAAGTGGGCTTCCATGGTGGTTGAGCTGCTGAAGGACTTGGGCACCAGGACAGGCAGCTGAAATCCTGCTTGATTTCTGGAAAAGCATTACCCTTCTGCCACTGGCCTCAGCCTCACAAATGGGCTTTGAATTCGTTTTAAACAGAAGAAAACCAGAAACCTACCTAATACACAAGCTAATTTGTTTGCAAATGTTCCACTCATTTCATGCATCGAAAGCCACTCTGAAGCAGCCAAGCTCTATTTTTACCATCTCAGTTTTCCATTTAATTTTGCTTTTGGATGCACAAGAAGTGTGTTCTTGTTACCAGTCTATTCATTTATCAAAAGCTCCGTGGGCTCAATACTTTTGCTTACTGCACAGGAGCTGTTTTCTCTTTAAAAGGTCAGCTCCTTTATTAACTATTTCCTCAAGTGAGTCTGACTACATATACCTAGCTAAAAAATACATAGAATCCACATTTTATTCCAGCATATTTATTGTTTCATGTAGTAGCTTTAACAAGACCAATCTGTATTGATGATGTCTATGAGCAAATCCCTGAAAGATAGCTCATACCTTTCAGAGGTCAGTTTTCTTCCTCTACAAATCAGGAGACGTGAAAAGCAGAATTACTCTTTTCTCTCAAGATATCTAAAGGCTATGAAAGCTTTGAATTATTTGTGCTCATGCTGAGCTTTGCTAGCTCCAATAAAGATAGATGGGCTTTGCTAGCTGAAGGCTAATGTACCATCTAAAATGTCAATTATTTAAAAAACATAATACCAGTTCAGACTGTTCTAGTAAGATCTGTACATGCTGTAGAAAGAAAATTCAAATCCACAGTAGTATTATATTTTTGTATTAAACTTTATCTTCATCCATCCAGAATCAAATGCCATCAAGACTCCTTCACAGATTTGCAGAAACTGGATGTTGCAATCTAGCCAGATGGGATAATATAAAAGTCTGGCACCATCAAGTCTTTCTACTCTTGCAGAAAGGTTCCAGTTACCTCTCAAAGTACCTCATTTTTAGAGACGAAACTGGTGATCTAGTGACTCATGCATGGGACAATACTGGTGAATGATGGATTATTTGCAGTCAGATTAGAAGAAAATATAGAAAAAATTAAGGGCAAATCAAAAGGGCTTTTACATTCTTTTTAAAAAAATTAAGAAAAAGAAAGAAAAAACCCCTAGCTCACCTCACCCAAAATAGACATTACAAAGGCTTTCATATAATTCTTCCATTCTGAGTTATTTAATCCTTTTGAACTACTTTGTTTCCTAAGGCTAAGTAAAAACTTTAATGTGAAAAGGTGAAAATTTAGTTCTGATATTGTTACTAAAGTCTCCCAGATGTCAGTATTTCACAGGCAAAACAGTACATTTTTCAGTCTGAAATTAAATGTCTTTTATTTCATAAAATATTTTGGAAAGTCCTGTTGGTCAAATCAAATACAATTTACAAGATAAACGTGCTTATAGATCTTTTTTTTTTTTTTGCTACCTTTTCCCCTATAGAATAGGATAATAGTGATTATAGCAATTTCACAGCAACTTCTTTGATTCTCTTTTTCAAACAAATGTATAGACCTGTTTACTTTATTATGCAGCTTAAATGAAATAGCAAATGGCATTTCAGACACCATTCCATTGTTTATTTCAAGATAAAAAAGTTTATATTTGTTGACATGGGAACTTTTTTTGTGGTTTAACTTATATTTTCAGTCATGTTGGATCTGTCATAGTACTTGCCTGAACACATCTTTTAACAAATTCATATGTAGATATCTATAAGCCCTGTATAGTTAATGCTCATTGTAGAAAGGGTATATGGCTTTTCATTCAAATTAAACAAAGGTAAGAAAAAATCTGGATTGAAACCAAACATATGTTCATTCAATCTTTTGTTCTTATTCAACTAAACAACTTATTAAAAAAATTAAAAAAAAAGAAATAAGCAAGCATGGGTTGAGTCTATTTTATTTTCTTGCACTGAATCTGCTTTGTAGACAAAGCCAGATACTCTGACTTCAACAAACCTGTTGTTGAACGTGGAAATCTTTTTATAAAAAATTAGCATCAGGGAAATCCAGTACATGGCATGCACACTCACTGACTGAAAATAAAAGCACACAACCATTCAGGCTTCACACAAAGCAGAGCAAATTTTTGAAGACACCTCACAGAGACACTGAGTGGAATAGCTATTTGAGAAAATACATGACTGTAGCTTTGAGAACAGCAGCGCTCATGAACAGGAAACATTTCTTGTAGCTCCCTCATATAGATTCCTTGGCATCTGATAATGTGGTTAACTCAGTCTGTTTTCATGACACTGGTAGGAATTCAGTATTTCTAAGACCTCCACACACTGTCAAATGCTGCTATGCCTACCTTTCAGAATCTAACTTAAGATCTGAAAGAAATCAGGAAGCTTAAATACCAGCTAAAGTTTCAAAAGTGATTGGGAGGAGGCCAGACAGAGTGATGGATAAGGCTCATTTCATTAGGAAACATGGCTAAAGTACTATTCTGCATTTGCCATTTCCAGGTTATCAAAATACCACAGCCTGAAACAAAACATTGACCCAGCTGCAATTATGGAGTTTTAAATAAATTTATCCTTCTAAATGTTTTTTTTAAATGTCACTTCCAGCCTTATTTCACAGTTATTTTTTTCTCTGCAGTCTATAAACTGTACAAAATAGAAATGGGAAGACAGTAGCAGGAAACTAGGTCTTTGTATTTCACTGTGTCTTCTTTTGGCAGGCAAAGGGAATTAAACTAGTGATGGTCTAATTATTTAGGTTAAAGAAAGCAGGCAGAATCACGGTATCAAGTGCTGTAAGAAATCAAAGAGGATGGGATGGAAAGAACACAGCAGCTGTTCAGATAAATGAAGTAATTGTAGGAGGGGTAATAGCCTGGTCTCTGAGACAATGTTGTTTGTGAGGCAATGTTTGGATGCAAGAGTTTGGTTTTGTATGTTAGGCCAAATGTACAATGTCACTCACCTCAACCATCAGAAAACGGTGTACACCCACCAAATCACCACCACAAGAGACAGTAGCAAGCACAGAAATATTGTTTCCCCAGCATCTATGAGAAAATTTTCAGTAATTTTTCTTCTCAAGTGTGCAAAAAAGTTAAATTAAAATCTTCCCTGACTTTTGTAAAGGAGGAATGCCTTGCTCTTTTGAAGTATATTGTCTAGAAGAAAAAAAGCAACCAAAATATCTTTTCACTGCAAAGAAGTTATCAAGAAAGAAATCTCCATTACCAGATTAAATTTAAAAAGTGTTATTGTCTGTTTCAATTTTCTCAGTCTTTCCAGCCCCTTCTGTAACTTCATGCAACAGTAACAGCAGGAGGGAAACCAATATGCTTAGGTAATGTCTGTGATCTGGGGGCAGCCTCTTTGGGATGCAGCTGGATGTAAACTGAGGAAGAAAAAGGTATAATTTAAGGAAGGAAGTTTATGACATTTTTGTATTCTTCTTCTGAGAATTGGGGGGTAGGAGGAATCAGGTACCTGTTTTTCAGTCCTTCTATTCTCTGTAGTCCATATTTCTTGAAAAAGCATCCCTAGCAAGTGACAGTTCTTTCTAGCTCAAAAACTTTGTCTTTACTAATGGCGTTCAAACTGCTCTTCCAAAGCCTTGCTTCACTAGGAAACTGCTGTTGGGCAAAATCATCTGTTAAGTAGCAGTCAGTAGTGTGTGTGTGCTACTTTGCATTGTAACACACATGCACTACCCAGAGTGTCAATGCCAGTTGGTTTCCCCGGGGAATAATGACCTAGGGAAAGTTTACTTAGTATATGTGATGTTTTGCAGTGTAAAAGTAAACACTTTTAAAGTAATCTGACATCTCCTAACCCTACGCTGATCATGTCCAAGATCTATATCTAGAGAGAGAGTCTTCTGTCCATTTCTGTAGGGCAGTACTAGAAGTTCTTGTACTTGGTTGCAGGCTTAGTTCAGTGCATAAATTACTGGTGTCAGTCGACTGTTACAGCATATTGATTGAATCAAGTCCTTCCTTTCTTACAAAAATATTATTCTTCATTCTTCCTATGCTTTACATTTATGATAGTTCATTGATCAAAAGAGTATGTCTGTGCATCAGTCAAGATGGTTCCAACACCTGCCCAAGAAACCCTATGAATATTCAGGCACAAATCTGTCTCAAGGTTTTCCAGCAATGCAGGTAAAAACTGTATTTGGCTATCTCAAAGATGAATATTCAAGTAAAACCACTCTTACTTCAGGAAGGGGAGGAAAAAAAGGACAGGAATGGAGATGGGATAGAAAACAGCAAGGAATGGGAAGGGCTGGCTTCTGAACGTGGAAGTGGGAAAACTGGTGTTATCAGCTCCTTCTATGAGGGTGTATTTGTCTCCTCTCTAGGGACCTCACTGGACAGATGAGGCAACAGCTGCCTGCCTTGATTTCTAAGATTTCACATACTGGAATATGCACCAGGCCCCTCACCAATCTGACTACATCTACAATGCTAAATAAAACCAGGTCAGGAATTGTTCTGCAACTCTGAGAGCAAGTGTTACAGGGTGTCTGACATACTGCAGAGCACTTGTCCCTGAATCTTGTGTGGACTTTATGTCTCTTGGTGTTAAGACATAACTAGTATTTTGACTGGGGCTTTCTTGCACTTCAAATTATCTGAAATAACATAAGGTCTGTGTTGCAGACCAAGGTTATTTTTTGCTTAATGCAGAGGTGGCATGAGGGCCTGTGGAGAAGTATGAGAGAGCAAAGCTTACTGGGACAGTGTTGACAGATAAGAGTGAAAGAAGCCTAATCTGGTGCAATCTCATCCATGCTGTCTAATGGGAGCAGTCCCTGGCATGTGCTGTCTCCCAAACCATTCCCACGTATTATCTCAGAGCACTAGCTGGCATGGGCCAAAGTCAAGATGGGTAGCTTGCTAACATTTAGCAGTACAGATTATCAACACTGCACAGGCAAATCAAGGTTCTATTTACACTTCAGCTTCTAGAAACAACCAGTACCACTTCCCAGATATCAGTGACATTGCAGATGCAGAATTAAATGAGTCAGAATTATCTCTACAAAATGTTCAGCTGATCAGATAATTTTTGTTTCTAGAGTTTTCAATTGGGAAATTTTTAATGGGAAAAAATTATGAGAAGAAGGAACTGGTTCTCCCCATCTCTTCTCACAAAACTTGAGCATACTTTGTCTCCATACAATCAGTAAGGACAATGTGGAGAAACCAGGATTTAACTAGCCCTCACACAACTTCCCTGGAAGGCTGAGATGTAAATGCTCAGATGCAAAGGAGAAGCTGCAGAGAAAATGAAGTCATACTCTTCTCAGAGGTGCACAGAGAAAAACAAGGAGCAATGGGCACAAGCTGCGATGAGGGAAATTCCAATACAATATAAAGCAACCAAAAAAAAAAATCTAATACCAGAGGTGCAGCACTGGGACAGAGCCCAGAGAGTTTGTGGAAACTCCCATCCTTGGCCCTGAGCAACATAATCTAACTTTGAAGTTGGTCCTGTGTTGAGCAAGGGTTTGCTCAAGAGATCTTTAGAGGTCACTTCTGATTCAAAATATTCTATGATTTTAAGCAGGTTTTAAGTTTTTATTTTATTTTATT
>WUAM01000089.1:1326192-1373837 GCA_024336885.1 Actenoides hombroni
TTTATTTCTATCAGAACATATAAAGACAAAAGGTATAGACCGGTAACATTTGGGTCAGTACACTTCCTTCAAGCTTTCTCCTTTTCCTGGTACACCCCACAGAGATGAAAAGTTGAGTTCTTAGTAAATCTCTGAAGAAATAGAGCAACTGAAAAATTTTGGCGTTAGTACACGTGATAGCAACTGGCAGAAATAGCTGTAGTTGAGTAACTGCAAAAAGAAATATCTCAGGGGACACGTCAGACAATGGCATACTACAGCAGCTCAGGGAGAGATAGATCTGACGCAGAGGCATCAGAAAGAAAGCATGTGGCCAGTATTTGTAGCTGTTAAGGTCTGTCAGCACTCTCAATCATTAATGATCCCTATTATCCTACTACAGCAGTTGTCAGTAGTTTTGCCACATGGAAATACCAGACATGAGCCAAGGTCTGGTGTTGCCAGGTGGCATGACCCAAGGTGGGACACCTGGGCCATCTCTGCCACTGGCCTTGCTCCACCACTTGCAGCAGCAGTGACAACAGTACACATTTTCCAAGTGCAAAAAATGCATCCTTTCTATCTTTCTCACATTCTCAGAAGCAACACTGCTTCTGAGGAGGCTAATTTCTGCCTTGGTTGTGGATAGGACAAAAACACTGCAGCAAAGGAGACCGAGGTCTGATTTTTTAAGAAGAGATAAGAGTACCTCTCTGACTTCTTTGTACATTGTTATGAGCAATTGCATGCAAAAGTCTTTGTTTTTAATGCCAGACTTGCACACTTATCGTGGCGAGGAGTCTTCATTCTGTCTTCCTGGTAGTCCACCATTGTCTAGTCTTCCACTGGTAGGCCATGATTTTTGGAGCCAAAATGCTCCCTCTGACATGTTGAGCTTAGTCTCTATTGTTCAATATTCTCTGAAATTGCATGGGACACCTATTTGTCTCCCTTTTGTAGCTCTATGGGTTTGTCATTTTTAGACTCTCTTACTTATAAGCTGCTAAAAGTGAAAAAATCTTCACTTTGGCATTTCTGATGAAAGCAAGGGAACAAAAGTGAGGAGGTTGAGCTTGAAGGAGTAGTAAGCACTAGAGAAGGGTGATGAACCATCTGCCATAAAGGATAAGAAGAGGCTGCTAATTTAACTCATAGATTGTGACAGAGATTACTTGTACCATCCAGGGGAATATGGTGAACAAGAACACGGCACAAGGCAGAGCACACGTGCTATGTAGGCAATGGCCCATACATTATGCTGAGTCTGCTCAAATAAGTAGCATCTAGACTGCACTGAACTGGGCTCCCAAAAAACACTTGGGACATTCACAGAATCACAGAATAGTAGGGGTTAGAAGGGACCTCCAGAGATCCTCTAGTTCAACCCCCCTGCCAGAGCAGGATCACCTCAGGCAGGCTACAAAGGAACACGTCCAGGTGTGTTCTGAAAGTCTCCTAAGAAGAAGACTCCACATCCTCTCTGGGCAGCCTATTCCAGTGCTCTGCCACCCTCACAGTAAAGAAGTTTTTCCTCGTAGAATCATAGAATCATTTAGGTTGGAAAACACCTTTAGGATCATCGAGTCCAACAATAAAGTCCACTTCACTAAGCCATATCCCCAAGCACCACATCTATATGGCCTATAAACACATCCAGGGATGGTAACTCAACCACCTCCCAGGGCAGCGTGTGCCAATGGCTGACAACCCTTGCAGTGGAAATTTTTTTCCTGATGTCTAGTCTAAACCTCCCCTGGTGCAGCTTGAGGCCATTCCCTCTTGTTCTATCACCAGTTACTTGTGACAAGAGACCAGCACCTACAACGTCCTTTCAGGTAGTCGTAGAGAGCAATAACGTCTCCTCTCAGCCTCCTATTCTTCAGACTAAATAGGACCAGCTCCTTTAGTCACTCTTCATAAAACTTGTTCTGCAGGCTCTTCATCAGCGTCGTTGCTCTTCTCTGGACCCACTCCAGCATTTCAATGTCTTCCTTTATTGAGCTGCCCAATAGCATGTAGCATTGCATGTTCAGGTGAAACTTCCTGTGTTCAAGTTTGTGTCCATTGTCCCTTGTCCTACCACAGGGCACCACTGAAAAGAGACTGGCCCCATCTTATTGACATCCACCCTTCAGATATTTGTAAACATTAATAAAATCCCCTCTCAGCCTTCTCTTCTCTAGGCTAAACAGCCCCAAGGCTCTCAGCCTTTCCTTGTAAGAGAGATGTTCCAGTCCCTTAACCATCCTCATAGCTCTCCCTTGGACTTTCTCTAGTATTTCCCTGCTCCTCTTGGACTGGGGACACCAGAATTGGACATAGTACTCCAGATGTGGCCTTACCAGGGCAGAATAGAAGGGAAAAAGAACCTCACTCAACCTGCTGGTCACACACTTCTTTATGCACCCCAGGATATCACTGGCCTTCTTGGCCACAAGACCACACTGGTCTCCGGTGGATAACTTATTTTTCACCAGGACTCCCAGATTCTTCTCCATGGAGCTGCTTTCCAGCAGACCAACCCTAACCTATACCAATGCATAGAGTTATTCCTTCCCAAGTTAAGGACTATACATTTGACCTTGTTAAATTTCATCAGATTCCCCTCCACACAACTCCTTAGTCTGTCTGGATCTCACTGAATGGCAGCACAGCCTTCTGGTGTATCAGCCACTCCTCCCAGTTTTGTATCAAACTTGCTGAGGGTACACACCATCTCTTTGTCCGGGTCATTGAACGATGTTGTACAAGACTGGACCCAGTACTGAACCCTGGGGAACACTGCTAGATACAGGTCTCCAACTGGACTCTGAGCTGCTGATCACCACCCTCTGAGCATTATTGTTCAGCCAGTTCTCAATCCATCCCACAGTCCACTCATCTGCCCCACACTTCCTGATCTTACTTACAAGGAACTTCCACTTCTCTCCCTTCATCTATCTAGCCAGTCATGTCATCACAGAAAGCTCTGAGATTAGCCACATATGATTTCTCCTTGGTGAATCCATGTTGACCACTCCTGATAACTTTCTTTTCCTCCATGTGAGTAGAGATGACCTGCAGAATGAGCTTCTCCACCACCTTTCCAGGTGACCACAGTCATCACATACATAAAAGAGGTTCAATGACCAGCATGTATGCTGACATCAAAACCAATAGGTTAATACATGGAGATTCCACAGGTTTTCAGGATAACCCTTACCTGCTCTGAACCTCTAGCTCAAGCTTTTAAGGAAGCCAAAATTCTGGTAAAATTTGTGTATAATTAATCAGACAGGAGCAGAAATATGTAACAGTAAATTCTTCTTATTCCAGAATATTCAATGCCAGGTACTTGAACTAGAGAGGGCTCTGAATTAACAGACTTCAACACTTAAACTTCAGGTAGTAAACAAGTTTCATATTCCAGTTTGGGATCCCCAGCCTAATGAAAGGCAGAAGACGTTGATGATCAACTGTCTCCATGCGTCTTTTCAGGTTCAAAATTGGTAGCCTTTTTACACTGCCCCATATACTTAACAAAGCCAAGGCTTCCCTGTGAGACAAAAACTACAAGGTCAAATGACTTCTGAAAATGGAGTTGTGTTCTTTTAAATTCAAGTATCGGCTTCATTTTCCATCCTCCATAATAAAAGGGCCAAGAATCAGGAACGAAAGGAAATGTTTGTACTGCATAGATACAAAACGTTACGCGAGCTGATTTTTTGCAGCTGTACAGGATTAAAAGAAATTAAAATAGTAGAACATTATTTTTATCAAGTTGGATTAGAAGGCAATGATGAAACAGGTAATGTGCAAAAACAAGGTACCATTCTTACAGCCTCTTCTCTAATCAAATATACTTCAGTTTACATTTCTAGTGAAGATTGCTGTTGAAATAAATTTAAATAACATGCATGCTTTCTCTGAAATTATATTTATGATTCTATGGGTGCAAATAAGTAATTTGATTCTTCAAGAAATTTGCCAAGTCAGTGTTTATTGAACATTTCAACATTTCAATATGAGTTGACTGAATGCAAAATCTTGCATTGATTTCAACAGCAGAGGACCAGATCCTAGTTCCTTTCTTTTTTTGAAAAAAATCTGCATTTTGTGGTAATGACTGCTTACAATTGTTATCTGATCATAAAAGGCTTCATTTTTTCTGTAAACAAGACTCTTTCTCCTCTTATCTAGTAGTAATACATAGTGTCTCACAGTATGGATTACCTGGTTTCACTGACAGCAATACAGGCTGCATTCATCAAACAGGCAAATCTCCCTCTGTTCTGAGAATATCTGTTCCTGTATCCTCAGTGCTCGTAAGACATAAGATTTTACAAAGCTCAGAAATGATGACTAAACCCAGCCACAGATCAGCCAAGGTATTTCAAAAGCTCCCCATCTACTTCCTCTTTCTGCATCACAAGCAAGAAAGGAAAGACCCAGACTTAGAGTAGAGCAATGAATACTGCAGAAAATGCCTTGTGCATTGTTATGTCTTCTCAAAGCCTAACAACCTCACAGAGGCAGCTGGAAACACAAGTAACCACCTCGTACTGCCAAACATACCACAGATGAGTTCAGGGCCAGGGAGGCTTGTGATCACAGCAAATGAGAGGTGTATACTGAAGACAGTTGGAAGAAGGCAAACTTAGACCTTACATATGCAAGCACCTGCATGACTCAGGAGTTAACCTCATCCTATTAGAAAAGTGGGGAATGACCTGCATGCAACCAGAAATCAGTCAGAGCAATGTCTGCTTGACATTTGTATATGTGCAATAAAGCCCATGAGAACAATTTGTAGACTATAAATGTTTTTTTATAATCAGTGACTTTTCAATGAATTTGCATACAAACTGTTCCCAATTATGTTAAGAACTGATAAAATTAGTCTGCTAAATTACAGTGAAACATTTGCTGAACTCTTTATATCAGCTTCTGTTACAAAAAGGTCAGTTATAATCTGTAATATTCTCTGTTGAAACTCCTAATTATTTTGCAGGTCATCCTACAACTCTATAACAGTATACAATCAAAACAGGCTATAAGAATTTAAATGAGACAAGTATGACCTTTACACACCTCCTTTTGATTTGTATTTGTACAGTACCATGACAAGATCTCTGAAGCCCTACTAAAGCACACACAAAAAAAAAAATAAAATTCACACTGCTAATGGTAAAATGATTGCTTATGGATTATAGTAATATGCTACATTCACAGTCATGAAGGTCAGGAGAGCACCTCCTATACAGCTCATAATTTGCCATTGACACTAGATGCATTCTAAAGACTTTAAATAAAAATATGTTCTTGGAAACACTGGATTGTCCCTTTCCAGTGCTGTTATGGAATTGACAGGACCAGAGCAACAACACTGGTTACATCTTTACTAGAAAATAAAATGTTCCTGAGCACATTCACCCAATTGCTTGTATGGTAAAATTCCTAGAAAAGCCCCTGCCATGGTTTTGACCAGTGGAGAATGGAGTACACAATTCTTGGCTACATTTCAAGTGTTAACACAGGACACAGACTATTCTTAATGAGCAGATTGTCTGAAACTATCCTGCTTTGAAAACAATAGGAGTTAAATAATACAAGTGTGGGCTGTATCACTCCATATAGCATCCATTCTAAAGAATAAACTTGGGAATATGTAATTTGATGATATAGCCACAGCCAGTACTTACTGCTATGATGAAACTATGATGAAAATAGTGAACTATTCAGGGACTTATTTAGGAGAAGTCCTTGCTATTAGCTGGAAAATTAAACAAGTCACTGAAACCTTGTATGCTTTGTATGCATTTGCTAAGAGACTCATAGGAACAAATACTTGAAACAGTATATACTAAATTGGCCTAAACTGGCACAGTATTGCTACCTGGCCATTGTGTTCAAACAAACATAATGTTTACTGGGAGAGGGGGAAACATTCAGAAGTACTTTTTTTTTTTTTTCAGTTCTGATTAATAATATGTATATATTTTTGTCATGAAGAAAAGCAGAGAGAGTAAAAATAGTTCTCAAGAGTGAGATAGCTGCTATTCACTCCTCTGTTCCTGGAACCATGACAGCCATTATATAACCAAAAGGAAAATTGAATTAAATAAACAGCATAAGCTAATTGGGTTGATATCAAGTAAAAATATAATTAGTCAAAGTGTTTTGTGGCAAAGACGCTGACAATATGTGGCTGTTCCTCAGCCTTAGTGATGAACAGGGATCCTGACATGTGTTTAAAACTTATTCATCAAGCATTTCCATGGAAACACAGACATGCACGATTCTTGGATCACTTATTTCAGGAACTGCTGCTCCAAGGTTCACTCTGGAGCGAGAACTCAGAGCAGGAGAGGGTGAAGGGCTGTGATTCTGATCTAGAAACCTCCCCATACAGGTACTCATCAGGTCTCACAAGAGGATAATTTGGGTGAGGAAAAGAGTAAAAAGGACATCTTGCACAAAGACAAAAAGACTGAAAACGTGACCTTAATTTTTCCTTTCAGAAACTGCCTGAGTGTTGAGAAATGACAACACTAGAAAGAGCCTGAAGAGTTTACAAAATGGACAGATGCCCCCAAGGAGTTTAAAATGTCTTCAAGAGTGTTAGCAAGATGCTATACTGAGAGGGACTTAGGTTAAATCCAGTCACTCAGTTTGATTGTTCAAAACTGCCTTCTTGCACATCCAGATGGGAGTCAGCTCTGGTGTGACCTCTCAAGGTTAAGAAAAATCCTCCCATGCTGGAGAAGGCAGGTCTCTGAAGCTGACTTACAGTGGCAGTGATAGCCCACCATCATGTACTGGGGAACACAGCAGTGCAACTCATGACTGGTAGGCATCAGTCAGATGGGGATGTCCCTCCAGATTTCTCCTGATACCAGTAATAAAAATGGCACTTGTGTTTTCTCCCAGCCTCACTGTATGGTACACTTTGCCATTTCTGGTAAGAGATGCTCTCAGGCAGGGAGGTCTAGGACATGGCTGCCTTTAATAGCAAGATCAGAAAATAATGTATATTCTTAAAGGAAACAGAGGACACTTGCACCCTCTCTCTGTGTTCGTGTCAGGCTCTATTTGGGAGGGGAAAGCAAAACATTCATAACACCTTAAAGATAATGAACCACATTAAACCAGCATTACTAGTCTAACATACAGTCCATTAAAACCACAAAACCCAGAGCCTTCACAGGCTGTTCATAAGTATTTGAGGGGTCTGTTACTGTAGTGATGTGATAGCTCCTGTGGACTGAAGTTTCCTTAGGCACAATAGAGAGATAAGCATGAAGTGTGAAGCCTTAACTTCAAATTTTCTGGCTTTGGCTTAAGTCTGCCTCACAAAGTTCCTGCAATGACTTGTTATTGTGTTTATTTCATCATACATTATATAGCATTAGTGATAATGCAAGCAGGCACACTGTCACCAACTGGGTACGTTCATTCAGAACTGACTCCCTTGTGACAAAACTTCCAGGGCTGCCTCTACCATCAGCCTAAATAATGCTCTTTTTAGACACAGCAGCAAACTGAAAAGGTGACATGGGGTGGAGCGCACAGTCTTAAAACACAGAATTGCTATCAGGTTTCCATGCCACTGTTGAACTTTGAGCCTTTCTTTTAACACAGAAGAGACTATGGGCTGAACAGAGGCTTGACTGGAAGTGGAGCAAGTCAGCAGAGTCAACCATCTACAGTCCCTTTTTTTTTTTTTTAAAGTATTTCAGTTACCCCTAAAACTTTACAAGGGTCTGTGATCTTTATAGGGATGAGTCTGAACATCTTGAAAAAGCTACAGGTGTTGTGAGACTCCACAGGTTATCTGCTATGTAGCACATTTCTAAGAGTGAGTGATGAAAATGGTCTTTGAGCCAAGCTGACCCACAAAGAGCATCCCCTTGTGCAACCCTCTCTGGGCAAGAGCCCAGACTTCCCTCCTAGCTCCTCCTAGGATTTGGGTCTACTGCCTTGGGCAGTACCAGGCAAAGACATCCCAAGCTTGTGGCTTGCCAGAAACAAGACTATCTTGATAGGTTTGTGTCTCCATTGCCCAGCAAGGCAATAGGTACTCAGAGGAAATGAGCTCAGGGAAATAAGTGCTTCCCAACCCAAGCTGCTTGCTCTCAGCTCTCTACTAGAAGATCACCACCCACAGCAGGACTGGGCAGCCACACCTGGACCCACACAGCAGCTACTGCAGCATGTTAGTGTAAACTGCATCGACAACACACAGCTCAACACCCTGACTGTTCAGGAGGAGTATCTCTGTAAAACGATGGTACAATATCACATCAGTGCTACTATATTCAGAGCCAAGTGTCAGGGCAGAGCCAGCAGAAGCCTTTTCCCTTCAGCCCCACGACAGAATGATAGCAGTTAGCCAGAAGGGAGAAAATTAGTAGTTTAAGAGCTGAAATTCATGCAGGAATAAGCCACAGAGTGCAGAAAGTTTTCCAGTAAAAGATAACAGTTGCCCCATACCTCATTGTATCCACAGCTTCATTCAAAACACGTTAGATTAAACCATTCTCCTCCTCAGTAAAATCTTCTTTCTTGCACATAAGCATAATGAAGTTGTTTATCTCAAAAGGCTGGGAAACTGGGAACTAAAAAAAAAAAAAAAAAAAGGGAGAAAAAAAAAGAAAAGAAAAAAAAAAAAAAGACCAACAAACAGTTATTGCTTTTTCTGGGATTTAAATTCTTGTAAGACACTTACAGAGGAATGTTGTTTAGAGAAAAAGGTTAGAGAAAAAGGTACACTTGAATTAAAGGCCACAGGTATACTGAATTAAAATGAAATCATGTTCTGAAATACTGGATGCTTTACATTACTGGAAGAAAGATACACAGCTCCCTGTCTTAGTGTCAGCAAGACATTGATTTTCTATGGAAATGTGCTTGAATTGCTCTTGGTGTATATTACACTGTAGCCCCCCTTTCCTTCAACAAGAGTAGCATTGGTTCTTTCTAAAAACTGTTGTGGTTTTTTTTTAAAATATCCTTATACTTTTTTTAATACTTTCCCTATAGCAATGCCATTGATAGAAAAAATTGCTCAACAATTGCTCATTTTCTCTGCTCATCTTGTCGACTGAAACCCCCAGGTGAATCCACTGCCTCATTTATATCTGCTGTCTCCCAGAAGATCTTTCTCAGTGCATAAGAAATCTCATTTATTAAACTGTAAAGGGGGGCAGGGGAAAAACTGCTTAAACACATCTTGCAGAATTTAAATATGGGTGTAGATAAGATGACTTGATAGATAGGAAACAAGAGTTTTCCTTCAAGGTATTGCTATTTAGCAATAAATTGTTTTGTGTATCTAACAGGTAAACAAAGAAAAAGGATGATAATTTGATTGATTAATAGTAATTTCATACCAATAATATAGGAAGAAGCTGGGTGTTGCCTTAGAGAAATAATAAGAAAAATAATGCCTAACTTTTTCTTGTTTGTTTTTCATGGCAGCTAACGTACTGGAAGAAGACTCAATGGAGCAGGACATAGAGAGCCCTGTCACTATTCATCAGCCAAAGTTGCCCAAACAAGCTAGAGAGGATCTGCCAAAAAATATAAACAAAGAATGTTCCAAGAGAAAAATCCAGAGGTATGTTAGGAAAGATGGGAAATGCAACGTCCACCATGGGAATGTCAGAGAGACTTACCGTTACTTGACTGACATCTTCACTACCTTAGTCGATCTCAAGTGGAGGTTCAACCTGTTGATTTTTGTCATGGTTTACACTGTCACCTGGCTCTTCTTTGGAATGATATGGTGGCTAATTGCCTACATGCGAGGAGATATGGATCATATAGGGGACAGCACGTGGACCCCATGCGTCAGCAACCTCAATGGGTTTGTCTCAGCCTTTTTATTCTCAATCGAGACAGAAACGACCATTGGGTATGGTTACCGGGTCATCACGGACAAGTGTCCTGAGGGAATTATTCTGCTTTTAGTGCAGTCTGTTTTAGGTTCTATCGTCAATGCTTTCATGGTTGGCTGCATGTTTGTGAAAATATCCCAACCCAAGAAGAGGGCAGAAACCTTGGTTTTTTCTACAAACGCAGTTATTTCCATGCGGGATGGAAAGCTGTGTCTGATGTTCCGAGTAGGAGACCTTAGGAATTCACACATTGTAGAGGCATCAATACGAGCCAAGTTGATCAAATCCAAACAGACAAAGGAGGGGGAATTTATACCACTCAACCAGACAGATATCAACGTAGGTTATTACACAGGGGATGATCGTCTCTTTTTGGTTTCACCACTGATCATCAGCCATGAAATTAACCAGCAGAGTCCTTTCTGGGAGATTTCCAAAGCCCAGTTGCCCAAAGAGGAGCTAGAAATTGTTGTAATCCTAGAAGGAATGGTGGAGGCAACAGGTAACATTTCTTATACTTTGTATAAGGTAAATGCTTTAATTTTAGAAAGGAAAATCAGTGGGTTTGCTTCACTTTAAAGGAATAACTTCAATAATCATTGCATTTGAAAAAGGCATCAGTTATCTGTTTAGCTTCAAAACTAAAAGCATGCCCAGTTTAATTGTCTGTTCCATCTTGCCTAATGGAATTAGTGTTGTTTCTGCTCTGTTTGGAAAATGGGATAACATTTCTCATTTTCTAAATTTTTCACAGCATGTCACCCAGCTATTTGTCATTCTATTGCAGGAGCAACTCAACCACTAGGACGTTGTGGGATAAAATGATTTAAAAAAAAATACATCAGTACAAAACTCTGTTTATGATTAACACGGAAGTACCATAGTTCCTGCTGCTTCCAATCACCCATGTGTAACTGCAGAATAACTGCCTGTCACATGAAATTCCCAGCTTGTTTGGATACAGTAGGAAGTGATAATGTGCTCAGTTTTCTCTTTTTTCTTGCTTGTTTGCTTGCTTTTGTTTTAACTTGTAACATGGGGCTTGTTCCACTTTAGTTCACAAAAGATCTGTCTGATTTTGTATTTCACTGACACCCCCTACACACTGCAGAAGGGTACAGAACACTTAAAGTTCGTATATATAAATAAGGCATGTTGTGCCACCAGAGTCTTATCAAGAGTCTATTTGGTCATTACCTACAATTATACAGCAGAACATCAGATATCACTTAAGGTGGAGAAAATAGCACTTGGAATTCACAGCGATTGGTTTTCTAACCTAATGGTAGCTAACCTAATGTTTCCTAACCTAACCTAATGTTTCTTCTTTGCATTAAAGCCAGAATAGTAGGAAGATACTTTCTCTGTAACTGCTGTGCTTCCCACAGTCAGAGTACTGGTATACTTGGTTTAGGAGCTGGAGATACTTTTTTTCCTGTCATGACAGCATCAATCTCTGAAGTGAGTAAATATAATCAATACAAGGGAACAGTGATTAGACAGTGAAGTGAAGGTGTGCTTAGGGAGGAGGAGACACTGAGTATAGAAATAGAAGAACCAGATTTGACTACTGTAGCAATAGCTAGGAAAGTTTGAGGATGTGAATTACATATCTCTGACAGAGGTACAACCTTTCTAACCCTGACTCATGTTTTGCAACTGGAGCCAGGAAATAAAGAGCAGTCTCTTACTAGAACATGTGTGTGTGTTTCACACATCTATTATGTGGTGTCAGAAGAAAACTGTATTTGTCACCATATAATAAACGTGTGAGACAAAAATGGAGCAAAAAAATAAAAATCAAAAGGAACTTGGCAGAGAATTTGAAATGGTAAATGAAAGGCTTCCAAATTTTCCAGAAAGTAGGTGGTACTGAGAAGAAATCAAGATGAAATGTTTAGTGTTTCTGATACATGCAGTAGGCACAGAGGTTTCAAACATCTGCATCACCTTTGGGTGAGATGATGAGGAGATCACTGGAGTTTAGCTAAAACAATCTTGAAATTTCTGAATTGCAGCTAAATGAACTTAACATCCAAAGAGCAATGGATATTTTCAGGTTTTCTGAACAGCATGTTTTCCAGAAAAATGATTGGCAAGTAGTAGTCATATAAAACCCTCACTGAAAATACCTGTGAGATCAAAAGACAGTATACATCTGCAGTGAATCAAATGTATCTTTATTGTCTTAAGCCTCATCACTCTTTATTGTTTAACCCTCCCTCCCTTACCTCAACTTCATCTCTACACACTTACATGGCTCTCTGGGCCCTCCAGGCTCTCCTTTGCTGCTCTGATAGTGACCACATCTTCCACTCAACCATTATCAGACTTCACCAGAGGGAGCTACCTCTCAGACTGCTTGGGTTGGCAAAGTTTAAGTTAAAACGCTAGAAGAATCCATAGTAACAAAGAAACTGGATGCAGTGATTTGAAAACTCACTGAAGCTATCCAGGATTAAGGTGTTACCCTGGCACTGAGTACATAGCTACATTTATAATTTTAAGCTGTTCCATTTTGTTCTGTTTGGATCAGCTCTCTAGTTGCATGAGATATGAGGGGAGAGCATTGAATAATGGTCCTTAACTATGGCATCAGAAATATTAATGCCATAATTACCAGCATAATTTCTGAAATATGTTTTTACAGAAGTAGCTATTTGTTCTGTGCTTTGCCCACGTGTATTGGGTCATTTTTGTTGAAGGTGCAACCAGGCCAACTTTCTACCAAAACTAGATATTTTCCCTCTTTTCATTTACAAATATTTTCCAGTTATACCCTAGCAAACAATGAAAGCAAATTTAGGACAGCCATATATCCCCATTTCCTTCTTACACTTGACGTAGTATAAGAGTAGCAAAAGAAGTTGCTTATAGCAGCCATCTCCAACTCTGGAAAGCAAGCAATACACTACCCATCATACCTGTGAACACTGGACAAAAACATGGGATACAAAAACATTAAAACTGAAGCTAAGAAACTGTGACCTCAGCTATAGCAATATCATTATTCAGTATTGTTGCTCATGGGTCAAAATCAGATAGAGATCATTAGCTTATGTTTTTCATCAGAAAACCACTCCCAGTTTGATCTTCTATTTTCAGAGCTTCTCCTCTCTGACAACATTTATACCTTCAAAGAGAAGTAATGCAGTGTAAAATGAAAAGTATAAACATTTACTATGTTTTTTATTAACTATTGGTATTATTCTGTTTAAAGTTTTACTGAGCAGGTGATATCATTTTATCTATGTATAATACTTTCCACCTTAAGGGCTCCAAAAGTATATCTACCTGTAGTGTGAAACACAAACATTTATGTAGTGTCATATGAACTCTGCATTCCATGTTATGACAGGAAATGAAGAATAATGCGTTTATTGTAAGAAAATGAAGTAATTAACCAAACTAAAATTCAGCAGAAAAGATCAAATCAAGGACCCCCTAATTTCCCTTGGAAGTATCACCATATCTTTCTGAGATGCAAAAATAATGAGATAAGTCTTTATCAAGGCAGATACTGATATATTAGCCTAGGAAATATCACTATACCTTGTCTATTCATGTTCATTCTACCACAAAGATCACTTTGAGGGCAGAATCTTCAACCAGAAGCTTCCAACAAGGTATGTAGTCAGTCTGACTACTTCATACAGCATCTGCAAAAACTCAAAATAAGACTGATTTTTAGGATGTTTGTTATGGATCCTTCCAAGATGAAATTTTCTATTTTTTTTTATTTACAACATTCCAAAATGTCCCTTTAGGTACAAAGGATAACATTCTTGCAAAGATTTCCTCTTGTGGTTTTCCTTATACTGATGCACATCTCCCAAGTGTCCAAAAAACCTAGTCATGGTGTGAAGTACGTTAGGCTGCCATGAAGCAACCGATGAGCCACCAGAAATGGGGGGCAAAAGTCCAGACAAACTACACCATATCTAAAGGACACATCATCTGTTATTTCCACATTGTGCGGCAGTCCTTGTTCCATTTCCCACCATGCTAACAGCAGGTAGGAGTGCCAGTGTGATGCAAGGATCGATACTAACCCTGAAAAACTGAAGTAGCATCCACTTTTAATAGGGAAGCCATTTCTGAGGCACTAATGCTTCTCTGAGAGTCAGACTACTACTGTGACATTGACAGAATAGCCCCATACCAGCAAAGGCTCTGGTCCTACTATTACACAGCACTAAAAAGCAGGATTCTGGCATTTCTCCATTCCTCATGGGAGAGCTCTAACATTAAATGCAAATGAACTAACTTGAAAGAACATGACTAACACACTGATCTGAGTTTGGAAGTATTTGATATGTGTCATTCAAAATAATTCATTTACATTGAAGTGTTACCCCTACTTTCATATTTTCTGGAGACCACCTGAGAGCTTTGTTAGAGGATGCACATTTATAGTAATGGAATTTGATTAAAAAATATTTTTGAGGGGAAAAAATGTTTTTTTTTAATGTAAAACTATAATTAAGAATTTTTATGATAATTTAATATCCTCTTCCTAACAATAGACTAAAAATTTTTAAGCATTTTTCACATAGAGAAAATTATTTTTAAGGGAGATCTAATCATCATAAGCAAACTAGTCATTTAAAAAACTTTTTAAAGACTTTCAATATAACATAAACCAAGACCAAGAAAAAGGAAGTCTTTTAAAGTTGGGGAGGTGAAGTATGAAACTGAGGTATGTTATGATAGCAACAGGAACTGAGAGAGAGAAAGAAACCAAGAAACACAGAAAGGGTGGATTACAAAAAAAAAGGAGAGAAAGAGGAGTATCCCGAAGAGCCCATACATGCCCTTATTGGTAATGCAGTTCCAGAATAACAAGAACCCCGGTTCAAATCCATCCTCTAAACCTACATAAATTTACAGAAAACAGCGTTTTCTAACATAGGAAAGGAAAGTGATGTATTTCAACCTACTTAAGCCATCAAGATCCTCTAATTTTGTGAAGTTGTATCTGGCCAGTAGGGTGCACTAGATGACACTCTGGCAATTCCCTCTGCCTAAAAATAAAAACATGAAAACTGAGACAGTACCAATGAAAGAAAATGATCTACACATTAATAACTGTCAAAAAATAAGCAACAAAGCTAGACAGATAACTTTAGGCTCATATGGATAATTTTACAAATAAACTTGTAATAGCCTGCATTTATAATTCTGACACACAGGCAGCTTGAGAGCAGTATTTTCAGAATGGTATATAGATAAGCAAACAAACACACTTGCCAGCTGTGGAAAATGGGTGTGGAAAGCAATAAAATGTTCACATAGATGGTTATTTATATAGTAAATGATGCTATTGACTAGACAAACATTGTATAAAGCTGTTCCCACTCTTCACTACAGCTCCTTTGCCTGACTGATTTATTGTCTTTTTTATTTCTCCCAGATGAATTGTCATATTTACCCCTTATCCTTGTCCAATCCTAACAAATATCTCCCTTTGATATGTATGTTATTGGTTCCAAACTTTCAAAACGTCTCAGCAGACTTTCCTCTCTCCAAATAAGCATTGCTTGGGTTACAGTTTTTCACTAGAGTTTTTTACTACTCTTCAAAGGAGAGATGTTTATCCTCTCAAATTGCTTCTTAAAGGGATGTAGAAGAAAAGAAGAGAAGTCCAAGGATTTCTCACACCCAAATGTTTCTACAAAGCAACTGGTGAAAGTAGATTTGGTTATTGTGCTTGAGGATGTGACTGACTTACATTGACTGAAATGCAATTTAAACAGGGTTAAGAATAAATGGCTTCTGCTGTAAGTTCCATCATCATAATATCAGGAATGTTCAGTATACAATGTCTCTCCAATCCTTAGTTTTACTTTCTTTCTGTTTGAAGAGTTTTAACATCTCTTCAAGCTAGGTGCTAAACTTAGACATCTAGGTTCACCTTCTCATATACATATATCCCAGTGGAAAAGGACATGGATAGCTGGCTGAATATGAGCCAGCAGTGTGCCCAGGTAGCCAAGAAGGCCACCAGCATCCTGGCCTGTATCAGAAATAGTGTGTCCAGCAGGACTAGGGCAGTGAACGTCCCCTGCACTCAGCACTGGTGAGGCTGCACCTCAAATATTGAGTTCAGTTTTGGGCGTATCACTACAAGAAAGACATTGAGATGCTGGAGCATGTCCAATGAAGTTGGTGAAGTGTCTAGAAATCAAGTCTTATGAGGAGTGCCTGAGGGATGTGGGGTTGTTTAGTCTGGAAAAAAGAAGGCCTCATTTCTCTCCACAACTACCCAAAAGGAGGTTGTAGCGAGGTTCAGTTTGCTCTCTTCTGTCAAGCAACAAGTGATAGGACAAGAGGAAATGGCCTCAGTTTGTGCCAGGGGAGGTTTAGATTCTTCATCAAAAGTGTTGTCAAACATTGGAACAGGCTGCCCAGGGAAGTGTTGAATCACTGTTCCTGAAGGTATTTAAAAGATGTGTAGATGTGGCACTTAGGGACATGGTTTAGTGGTGACCAGGCAGTGCTGAGTTAATGATTGGAATCGCTAATCTTAAAGGTCTTTTCCAACCTAAACAATTCTATGATTCTACGATCTCCATCTCCCTAGTGCTTGCCAGCAATCCCTTTTACTTATATTCCTTGCTCACATTTTCATTTTGTTAATTCTAACAAAACTTTAGATTGTTATTAAATCTAACGCAGAAAATGAGGGATGTTAGCATGAGTGAGTGTAGTTTTGAGTTGGAGTTGAATGCTGGCAACGAAAGCCACTCCAATTTCATTGTGATGTTTCAGGAAGCTTTCTCTAGAGGTGGAAAAGATTAGTCTATTTGGTGAAGGGGACTGTAAGGCTTAAATGAGGCAATTACTATTTCACAATAGTCAAAACAATATGCAAAATGGCAAGAAGTCAGGAAGCAAAGTTCCTGAGAAAAGAGATGCTGATTATGAGTATTTCAACAATAATTTTCATGAGAGCATCTATACTGATTTCAGGGAAGGCAGGGAAAAGGGTTTACACATTTTGTTTAACAGTTTTGTCCTCTGAATAGTGATGTATTATACAAACATGTTACTGAGTGTGTGATAATAGCCTATTGTCCATCTTTCATCCCTTTATCGCTCAGCTCTTCACAACTACAACTTCTCCCTCACCCATAAACATTCAGATATGATACTCAAATTCAAGCACTCATATGTTAAAAAAGTAAGATCTCTAAAAAGCAGGCTTGAGACCCTTTTTCCTTAAAAAACATTTTCATATAGCTAATTAGATATTATTAAATAAATCTGTTCTGAACACAAATCAAACCTGCAGCAGAGCTTCATTTTCCACACCATGTCCTTGCAAACCCTATTAGGTCTCTCTAGGCACAAAGAAAGGGCAGTTTCCAGTTCTCTGCACACTCCTGCAGACCTCTGCTGTCAGTGTTGCTCTTTTCCTAGCACAGCAGCAAGCAGAGAGAGATGTCCAGAATTTTGTCTTTTCTCACCACTCCTTCTCACTCATGAGCCTACACATATTATCCCTTGCAGGGCTCATGATCTATACAGTCAGAGGAATGACAAAGGATCACAGAGCTGTGCTTTAACACTGGCCCTGCTGCTGTTTCCCTAGCAGAAGGGTGCAGCCGGAAGCTCTGCTGGCAGCCTCCTCATTGACCAGCCCAGATCTCACAGACCACCACTAGCAAACTGTCCTAAAATCCTGCAATGCCAGACATTTAAGAAGCACTGCTGCCTCCAGCATAGCTTCAAGCCACCATGTTTTCCTGCAGTTTTATCACAGAAGCGAAGCATCTGCAAAAGTGATGCAGCAGAGTCCTTGGGGCTTCAGACCCAGCTAGGACACCAAGGAATGACTGTGTATTTATTACTGGAGGAACCAAGAAAGTAGAGGCTGAGATGCAATGAGCAGTGCTTGTGTCCCCTGTGCCCACACAGTCTCCATCACAAAGATCTCCACTTTGCAAAACCAAAGGCTGATTCTCTGCAAAGGGCACAGCAGCGTTATCCAGGTCAAAGGATTCCTCAGGCAGAATTAGCTCACTGAACATTTTTCACCTGCTTACAAAGTGAAGAAATGATTTCTGAGCCCTCCTGAGAAGTGCTTCAGTCCAATGAAATGCCTTTGACATTCCTGAGCACTTTTCAAGACAAGGGCTATTAAGCTGAGCATGCTTAGTTTGTCCACTTGCTCTTATAATAGGGTAAATGAAGGGTCAGCACTGAAATGGTTGATTTGAAAAAGGAAAAATATAGTTATCATTTCTAATTTTAGACTTTGGCTTTTGGTCATCCAAGATTGTTACCAACCTGGAGACAGAGGCTGCTGAGCACCTGTGGTGAAATGCCAGGCACACACTGATTTGAGTCAGGGCAGTGTCTCACCCCTGGAATTCTTGCTGAAATGAACTGATTCTTTCCTGTTGATTACCTCGTTCACTCGTGTTTGATCTTCAGATATGAAGCATACTTAACTAGCCTGCAGTTCAAAACTGTTTTTTTGTCAAACTCTGTTCTCACCCATATTTCTAAATGATCTTTTCACTTCTCTGCTTGGTGCTTATTTACTTCCAGCTGCATAATATTGTTTCCTCCTGTTCTGTCTCACTAAATTGTAATGTAGGATAAATATGTTGCATTGCACTCCATGATAACAGTAAGGTCTCTCTAAAGTTGCAAATATTTACATCAATTTCTAATGAATGTAAGCATATAGATTATTCAACTTCAGCAGAAAGTTTTCAGAAAATTGAATAGAGCAGTAACTGTAAAGTCAAAAGTGACCTAAAAGATCGAAGAGCGAGCAAGCAAAGCTGTTAAGTAAACCAGAAATTCAAAGTCAAAATTTATTAGATTAAAAAGAACAGGAGTGTGGACTTCAGCTAACCCCATTGGCTACATAAAGTACATGAAAAAGACAAAGAAGACTTTTGAGTATTTGTTTTCTATCCTAAAAAGCTGCTGCCAGCACTAAAAGTTCCCATTATGGCACAGCTTCTGGGTTTCCCAAGGCCACTACAGAAGAGTCCTCGGGGGTTCTAGCAAAAACAGATCACAAAGAATTGAAATGGCATCTCAAGTAAAATCGAACACAAGCTTGGAATCACTGATATGCTTTGCCTGACTTTCACCACCCTGACACTACAAAGCAGCTGAGCTTTAGTAGTTGAGGAGGGTTCGGAGAGCTGCTCACTTGTGTCACTGAAGAGGAGCAAATTCACACCCTCTGGTGATTCCCAGCCGGAATCCAAGCAGCAGCATAGGCACCAATTACAGCATATGCATGTGGGCTGCTTTTACTGAGCAGCCTCACATTTCTCAGCACTCCCACCTGCAACTTGTAACAGCATTGATCTGTGCTGCATGCCTGAAAAGAGGCTGGCCTGCTTTTTTTACTGGGGAAGACAACCCAGAGCTTCAACCCAAGAATACGCTACCAAATAGCCATATTCCAATGTGGCATGCTCTCAGTTTACAACAGTTACATTAACGTAACAAATCATTTAATGTTAGGTGTTAATGTCCCGGTAAGTGATGCTGAACACCTACATTTGTAATTACAAAGTTTATTTTGATATAAAAAACATTTCCTTGCGTGCCAACCTGTACAACCACCAGCCAACCCACATCTTGTTTTTCTTGTTGTACTCCACTCCTCACTACTCCACACCTGCTGAATTGCCAGAAGAGATGGAAAGAGACAGCAGGTTCCGGGAGCGATGAGGCAGCTGCTGTGACAAGTGTGAAATGCACAAAGAGCTTGTGTGATCAGTCTTGTGCTCTTGCTCACTCACTTTCTCTTCTTCATTCCCACCGTTCCCAAGAGAATTAGAGAAAAAAAAATGAGTTACAATGCTTTCCAAGGTTTCTATTCTTCCTGGCTTTGACAATTTTCATTTGTTGGGCTTTCTGCAGAATGGAACAAAGCTTTTATTTACAAAACAGGATTCTAATAAATACAGGATTATTGAATTTGAGATATTCCATTCTTATAACTTAGCCAAAATAGAAAACTGATTTAAAGGAATATTCAAAACTTGAAAACAAATCAAAAATGAAAGACAGATTTCCAGTGGTTATGCAATATTCATTTGAGATTTCTGAGGAATGACGACACTTTATTTAGAAAACCAATTAAGTGGTAATATTTGGGTCAGCTCCACTAACTTCTCAGAAATAGCGGGAAGGGTAACACACAGTCTAGAGTACTTTCTGCCCTGCAGAGAACACAAGGTTGTAAGTTCCCAGGCTCCTCCCAGCAGTTTAATTTTACAAAGCCATGAACTATGCAAAAAGCTTCCCCAGACAGACCTGACCAGGACTTGAGCTCACACCATAAGCACTAGAGAAAGGCAGTGGCATATAGTCAGCTCAGCATGAATGCAAGCTGCTACCATAGGACGGGGACAGGGCAGCCAAGACAATGGCCTCAGGACAGTTCACGGCACTGGCCAAGGCTAATAGGGGAGCAAAAACTCTAGGGATTTGTCATTGAGTTCACAGCTGTTACTAAATGGAGTTGGAAGAGACCAACATGTCCCTGATGTCACCAAAGTGACAGTGAGAATAAAAGAGGAACAAGATGAGGAAGGAAGCTGGCAGGCACCACTGCTTACCTCTGCCCTTAGGTACAGGCTTCCCAAGCAGAAGAATGGGCTCAAGTTCACACGTATGATGAATATTGCTGCCCACACTAAATTCTTTGGAGTAAAATGAGTAAAAGCCTCTGCAAACAAAGTTCTAATAAATTCATTATATCTACAACTCTTATCACAAGCTATCAGCAAGTGAATTGTATACACCAAAATAAGTCCTTGTAGTGAATAAGGCTGACTGCATGCTGGACTGTCTTAGTAAAAGTATACCCATCATCTTGAGGAAAGTGACTGTTCATCTCTATTTATCACTCGTGAGTCCACCTCCTGTGTGTTGTGTCCAGTTCAAGTACAAGACAGACACAGACTTACCAGAGGAAGTTCAGAAGGGCCAGCAAGATGGTCAAGAGCTGGAGCACAGGATGCACACAAGGAAAGGCAGAGGGAATTGAGACAGTTCAGCCTGGAGAAGACACAGTGCAGGAGGATCTTATTTCTGTCTGAACCTACCAATGGTAGATGATGAGGAGATGGAGGCAGGTGCATCTTAGAGGGACAGAGTGACAGGACAACAGGTAACATGCACAAGCTGCAATGCAAATAACTCTGATTAGACATTAGGAAAAACTGGTTTTTTAACCATAAAGCTAGTAAGACAGTGAAACAAGGTCCCAGAGAGACAGTGGAATCACCATCCTTCGAGATAGCCATAACTTAACTACATAAGCCCTGAACAACTCAAACTATTTGGCTGCACTTTGTGCAGTAAGTAGGGCCAGGTGACTCCATAGATCCCTTCCAGTCTAAATTAGTCTGTGATTATGAAAATCAAAACCAGCTCCTCCTATTATTTTATAGCTGTGAAGAATTGAATGACTTTGAAAAATGAATAGCCCAGCTAACAACTTTAGTTGTTCTCCCCTGTCACCATTTGAGAAATTGTGTTTTATATACTTGAAAGCTGTTCTGTGGCCACCACTGAACAACTGTGGAGACAGCAGTGCCTCAGAGAGGGAAGGAAGAACTGGATGAGGGGTCTGAGTTCATTGCTGTGGGCAGGCAGGAAGCATGTGCAACCAAGCTTTGCTCCAGGTCTGATGGAAAAGGAAATCTTAAACTTGTAAGGTTGCACTCTGTCAGATAACTAGTATTTGAAGAGTGATACAAGGACTGCACTAACTCACAGCATTCCCTACTTGTCCTGGATTTTGCGCTACTCCCCTGGCCACAGTCACCCTCTTTTGCATCTTTCTAGACAGTGAGGGAAGTTGATTGAGATGGGCATCCAACACTGCTGTGATTGCCTGATTCTCTCTCCATTGGACAGGCTTTTGTGTGATCCAAGCCACCACCACAAAATCCAACTACAAGCAATTGCTGAATTATCATTATTATTATAATTGTCATCACCATCATCATCACCACAGCTGGTAGCCTTATATCTAGCAACAGAGTCAAGACGTTTAATATTTGTCTTTGGGTGGAGCCCTAAGGCACACCAGGATTGACAATTTTTATTCCACATTTCTGACTGATGTAGACTAATGTTAATGGAAGAGATACAGGCTTACCACTAAAGGAGAAAAGTCAATCTGACTATGGCAAAACAAACATAGAAAAAAATATTTATGACTCAGACAGTCCAATTAAATTGTGCTGTCACATTTTTTAACCATCCATTAGGTTCCATTTTTTTCACCCTTGCATAAGAAGTATTAATTTATTACACTTAGGTCTCCAGGATGGGAAAGCCACCCTTCCCTTTTCATAATTTTTGGATACTTTTTCAATTATTCTCTTTTTACAGTGAGAAGACAACAAATGAGATGCTTTTTCAGACAATAAGTGCAGCAGTTAGTTTCTAGTTGCCAATAGGACCATGGTGGATGCCATGAAAAAGTGTGTAAGAGTCCAAAGCCAAAGGTTTTGAGTCAGTCAGGGATTCTTGTCTGGCCAAAAATCTGCTTCCAAGGCTGAAGCCACCGCTGTGAAGTGGAAGAGGTTTAACTTTGCAGTCTGAGGAAAATGCTCTTCTCCTACCATGAGTCAAGGGCGGGCTGTCTTGGGAAGACAGAGGCCAGCAGCTGCCTCCACAATACAACTGCCCCACAGTTTGCCAGCACCTGACTTATCAAGTTCAGTGCTTTACCATTGATTGATGTGGCCTCATGTTTTGCACCCTTATTACAGCAACTCAAGCCCTTCCAGAGCATTTGTACACAGTATTCTTTTTTAGAAATACAGGCTATAAGTGCCATTAGAGTTGTGTGTCAAGACCACAGCAAAGCAGTCACTTGCAGCGCTTCTACCATGATCTGCAGGGCAGGAAGGGGAGCCAACACCAAGAGTAAGGGGTTAACATCAACTCAAGGGAGGCACCATAGCAGCTAGTGCACAATGAGCACAAGCACACCCTTCAAAATTGGCCTCCTCCAACTATTCCCCTGAAGAACAACTGATCTGTTCCCCTTTACAATTTTACAATTAAATTGATGTCATGGTTTGTTTGGGTGTTTGTTTGGGTGTTTGTTTCTTTCTTTCTTTCTTTCTGTAACAAAGAATAACGAGGCAAAAATCTAAGTCCTTTCAAAAGAGAAATCTTTCAAAATAGATCCAGTACTCATTTTTTAACTTACAGGTGGATAATAAAGTTAAATAAAGGCTGCATGTCTGTGCTCCAGAGCACCTTATTCCATAACTGTGCTCAAACTCCTCTTTAAGACTCACACCTCAGGGCTTGAACGTGACTACAACAGTGTTTTAATACCCTGTTAAATTAGTCAAGATCCAGGTTCTAAGGCACAAAACATGAATCTTCACCTTGCTACATCTGCCTTCCTTTACCCTCCAAAGGGATATAATACCGTTCAAGCACTCAAAAGCCATCAGTGATAGAAATACAGTCCAGAAACATCCCCTACTAATGTGTATAAAATGTTTAATATACAACTTTGAGCATGATTCAAAGCTCTCCCAGACCTGGGGAGTAGGTCTCAATCCCTGTTGACCTTTGAGTCAGGGTCTTAAAGGAATAAACTGAACTGTGTAATTCCTGTCAGTTCCATAATGACCTCAGAGAAGAAGTAATTAAGGCTCTAATTAAAAGGCAAATGGAAGATTAGCAGCAGATAAATGTTCATAATCTAGATGAAGAACCCATACTAGAAGTTTTGTCTGTTAGAAGGGAACTTCATGAGATCTGAGGAGACTCCATACCTATTGGAGGAAGACACCATAGTGCAGCAGTCCTGCAGTCATTCTGTTCTCTGCAGCCATTGTTCCTTCTGGGTACAGATGGAACAAGCTATTCCACAAAGACAGGCCAAACAAATCTTGAATATTTCATCCTACAAACTGTTCAAGGCAAGTACAAACACTGTTAGGTATGAAAATGGTTGGTCCATGAAAATACATCTTACTTTATCTCCCTTTCTTAGATACCCAATTCACCATCTCCTGCTATAATTTTCATCTGTCCTATGTGGTTTGGTGCATAATCTGTTACAAAGAAAAGAACCAAGAGCCAAAATATCACCAGGTATAGCAGGTCCATTACAAATATGTGCTAACAAATTTATTTAAAAGATAACAGAGCTAGAGGAGAGAGCTAGAAGCTCTTGTAAACACACACAGATCTCAAGGCTGATCCTGTTTATGGCAGCCAAGAGAAAGATCAGATCTGTCTCAAAACTCTTTTCACTACACTATGTAAATATCACATCAAGAAAACCAGAATAATACTGAAAGAAAAAAAAAATAAATCAAAATATCTCCAGGAGTTCCTCTGGAAAATATTCCAGATTAAGCCTTTCTTCCTTCAGAATCAAGGAGGTTACTTGTGCATAATTTTAGGTCTGGATTGCCTTGCTCACCTTCTCATATTTTTGTATTATTACTTCTTTTTAGGTGGACCCACTACACAGGCAGTCTTAATATTTCAAAGTAGTCTTCTAAAGAGCCCAACAGCCTAAACTGTGATGCTGAAAAGAGAGCTGACAGGTTTTACTCTTGTCTACAAAACAACCAAAATAAAATTTACAGAAAGCAATAAATAATCATAGTAATTTCTGTCCAGCAACTCATACAGCATCTTCTACCCGAGGACTGCAAAATAGACAGGGCAGGATAGGTTAGTGCTGTGAGTATCCTATTCCCACATTGTTCAACCAGTTTTGATTTCCAGCTTCATGTGATGCTCCCCTGTGACAAAGAAACCCATGTGTATGAAACACACAGTGACCATATTAATCTTCTGAGGATCAAAACTGTAATGTAAATCTTTCGTAATGCAATATCATCAGTCAAGCTAGAAGTGAAAAATTATGGGTTGATTTTCACTGAGCTGAAAGGGTATTTATGTTACTAAGAAAGACTAATGCAAATAATTGCAACAAAGTAGAGTGATAGGTCATGGCACTTACCAAGCATTTAGACATATGTTAGAAGTTAAGTCTGTAACTTACTATGGCAATACCAAAGCTTAGACTAAGTATGGCTAAAGTGTATATATATATATGTGTGTGTGTGTGTGTGTGCGCGTGCGTGCGCATATATAAAACAGCTGGATGAAAGGATAAAGAAAATATTTAAGTTAAGTCATGGTGTCTGTCCCTGAGGATGTAAGAGAACTGCTCAACTAGACTGGCTTCTGGTATTAGTTGTTTCTTCTGCCACCTCAGAAATTATTTATGCAAAGACTACCTTAGAGCCTCTGAACTTCAGAAAAATGAAGATAGAAATAAAGTAACATCTAAAACCAAATGTATAAATATCTAATGCTTTTTTCACCAAATAGGAACCACCCCTTTGAGTGTGTGATGGACATATGAGAGACATTGTTCAACTCATTGTTGCCAAAACAGCCAGCTCACAGGATGGCTGTTTCCTTGCCACACTGTGGTCACATAAAGGCTAATGGCTTGGGACCTGAAAGGAGGGAGGCTGGGGAACTGAGCAAGGCAGAATGCAGCAGCTGCGGTAGGAGAATAGAGGTTCAAATTGTCATCCTTTCCAAGGCAAACTTTCTCAGTCTGGTTTGCCTCTTAGCAGTCTATTCAACAGGTACTGAGAGTGACGCTACCCAATTTTTGTGGATACCTTCTATGTCAGGCAGCCAGGCATTTCTCTGCCTCCTTACAGCCAAGACCCTCAGCAGCACACTGCTCTTCCCCACCCCCAGGCATCTGGAAGGATCTAAGGAGACAAAAAAAGTGTGCACTCTCCTGCAAGGATGCAGGAGGTATCATACCTGGAGGACCCCATGGAGATCCAGACAATCCTGAGGCAGCTAGAGTCTGCCCTTGGGTAGCACATTTCACCTTCATTTCCAAAAAAAAAAACCAGCTGGCACAGAGCTATCACTGGCCACTGGGAAAGCAATACACTTCAGCCTGATACCTTCCAGGTAAAAACAGCACAATACAGTACAGAATGCCTTATGTCCACTATTTCAGCTACGAAGAATTTGAGAAGATAACAAAAAATGAATTTCAAAGCAATTTAATATTTTATTTGAGGATAGATATAACATATTTAAATGGACAAAATACATAACATACCTGTAGGTTGTTTAAACAAAAGGAGAAGAAAATAGCACTGAGCAGGAAGAGATGTACAGACAGAACATTAGCCCTCAGTGTACAGTTGGTGCTGTGAAAGCAAAAAATGTAAGATGTCTCATAAATCCATGCTAGCATTTGTAATACGTGTTATAATGTCTTTATCATGAGACCCTGTAGCATCACACTACAATGGAATGATGAAGCCATGCTGATATAAAAAGGGTACTCCAAGCAGGTGGTGATAATATACAGCAACTGTATTTTCCACATATGTTGTATAATTACAGATCAATTACAGATGTAAGATCAGCCTAGAAAAACTTGCAGAACTAATATTCTTTCTGGGCGAGTACCCTTCTGTTCTCCAGACTGTAAAATCTTGAACTTCCTTTATTGTGAGTCTGAAGGCCTGGTACTAAAGGAATCTTGAAAAGCATTATAGTCTGCCAAGGAAGAAATGTAATTTTCTCAATGAATTTTTAACCACAGATTGTTTAACAAAAAAAGTTTATAAGATTGCAATAAATACCAGGGAAAGCGTTTGGGCAGAGTGTCCTCTGCCAAGTGTACATGGTCACTCAGATCCCAGGCAAAGTAACAAATGACTAATCTGGTCCTCTAACTCACTCTGTGGATACAGCCTTTCATATGTGGAAGAAAGGCCTGAGAAAAGTAGAGGAATTCATACAAATCAGAACATACTTGCTAACACAGGACATCTTGCAGGCTCAGAGGCTGGGTTATACAGCAGTCAGTTGTCATTCTGGTTATGTCATTCTGGTTATAGTTCAGGGCCAATTAGTCCTCCACTGCAAACTCAGAGAACAGTAATTGTGCTAAGAAAGCAAACAGCTGCTTTCTACCTGACATAAAGTATTTAGAGCAGAGATTATGGTCTATATTGTTTTTCTACCAATTTGAAAGTTATAGAAGTTCATCAAGGAGAAAGGGAAATTTACTTGTGGTGAAGTTTTCCTTACAACACAAAACCATTTTGATAGTAAAACACAGCATTTTGAAAGGTGTTGCTATGGGCTGCTACCCAGAGGACACTTGGTTATATTAAAATGCCAAGACCCTAAGATGAAGCAGTTGCCAGTGTGTGTGTGTGAGAGTACCTTGAGTTCACTGAAACAAACTCAGAAGTTTACTGAAATGAATCTTCTACTGAAGACTCTGCTAGGGCACATGGAAAATGAGGAGGTGGTTGGTAGAACCCAATATGACTTCACCAAGGGCAGATCCCGCCTAACAAATTTGGTGGCTTTTTATGTTGAGGTCATGGCATCAGTGGATAAGGGAAAAGCAACTGACGTCATCTTCCTGGATTTGTGCAAAGCATTCAACATTGTCCCACGTGACATCCAGGTCTCTAAATTGGAAGGCCACATATTTGATGGATGGACCACTTGGTGGATAAGGGATTGGCTAGATGGCCATTCTCGAAGAATTGTAATCAATGGCTCAGTGTCCAAATGGAGACCTGTGACAAGTGGAGTCCCCCAGGGATCAGTACTGGGACCGGTGCTGTTTAATGTCTTTGTTGGTGACAAGGGCAGCAGGGTTGAGTGCACCCTCAGCAAGTTTGCTGATGACACCGAGCTGTGTGGTGCAGTCAACACCCTGGAGGGGAGGGATGCCATCCAGAGGCAACTTGACAGGCTGGAGAGATGGGCCCATGACAACCTCATGAGGTTCAACAAGGCCAAGTGTAAGGTCCTGCACGTGGGGCAGGGCAATCCCATGCACAGGTACAGGCAGGGTGATGAGTAGATTAAGAGCAGCCCTGCAGAGAAGGACCCGGGATGCTGGTTGATGAAGCATTTAACATGAGCTGGCAATGTGCACTGGCAGCACAAAAAGCCAACCGTATCCTGCATCAAAAGATGCATGGCCAGCAGGTTGAGGGAGGTGATTCTGCCCCTCTACTGTGCTCTTGTGAGACTCTACCTTGAGTACTGCATCCAGCTCTGGAGCCCCCAACACAAGAAGGACATGGATCTGTTCAAGATGGTCCAGAGGAGGGCCATGAAGATGGTCAGAGGGCTGGAACACCTCTCCTATGAGGACAGGCTGAGACAGTTGGGTCTGTTCAGCCTGGAGAAGAGAAGGCTCTGGGGAAACCTTATAGCAGTATTCCAGTACCTGAAAGGTGCCTACAGGAAAGCTGGAGAGAGACTGTTTGTGTCTGTGGTGACAGGACAAGGGGCAATAGTTTTAAACTAAAGCAGGTATAGATTTAGATTAGACATTAGGAAAAAGTTCTTTACTATGAGGGTGATGAGACACTGGAGTGGTCTGCCCAGAGAAGTTGTGGACACCCATCTCTAGAAGTGTTTAAGACCAGGCTGGATGAGTCTCTAAACAACCTGGTTTAGTGGCAGAAGAGTTGGAACTATGTGATCTTTAAGGTCCCTTCCAACTCAAGCCATTCTATGACTCTATGATTCTATGATTCTATGAAATCAACAGGAAGACTATTGTTGCTTTGAGTCAAGTCCAACCACACCTTCACCAGGGCTTATTACATTTGTATAATCACTACACTGAGACTTTATTGCATCCAGACCATAAGATATTACACTAAATCTATTTCAGATGCTGTATTTATTAGGTTTCTAGTGCAGATTTTCTACTTCCTCCCCTATTTCTCACGTGAGAGTAGGTGAACTCAAGACTATTTGATTACACACACACACAAAAAAAGGTACCACGTGAGTCATACTTCAATTCTAAATATTAATACCTCAAGCTCTAAATCTGAGCTTCCAAATTGTGCACAATGCCCTTTGCTTCCACAATGGAATAAGATGGGGGGGAGGATCTCAGATCCAAGTCTTTTGGCCTCCTTTAGCTCTGGGTTGGTCCCACAGAGAGAAATCAGAAACAGGCCCAGTGGAGAAGACATGCTCCAAAAGCAAGATGTCTTCAGTGGGCAGCAAGGAGAGGAACAAAGGGCCTGAAGCTCCAGAGGTGCAACCTGCTTCAGAACAAGATCAGACCTTTCAGCACCAGCTAGTGCCTAGCTGCTGCAGCTGACACCCAACACTATGCTTGCCCAGCAATGCTGCCTTTGCCCTCCAGCTGCTCTCGCTGCTCTTGGCTGCCTGCAGCGGCACCAGCTTTGGTCATGTGCTGAGCACATGCCTTGAGCCAAGGCATAAATTAAGTGGCTGTTTGCAAACGCCAACACAACAGCCTCTCTAAGGCTGATGCACTGCAACCTCAAACAACAGTTTGAGACCTTCACATGATCCAAGAGCCATGGAAGGGGAAAATTATCTGTGCTGCAGCAGCACTATGCCCCAAATTAAAAGGGAACATCATCATGCAGCCCTGAGCTAGGATTCAGGTCAAGACAACAAAAATGAAACAGACCTGATGACCAGATCAGAAAATACATCTCTGGGTTCCTGCACTACAGACAGGTAGGCACTGGTGTGACCTAGGTGAGGGAGCAATTCCTTTTCACTTCACCTTCCACCTCTTTGTTTCTACATTTGAAAAAGGCAGCACACAGTTCCCCTAGACTTCAACTGTACAACTCAGTAACAACTTAGACTCATTTTGTAGGCAATTTGCATGGATGTGAACAATTACAGAGAAGGCACGTCAACAGAGAATCAAGATCTGCATCTAATGTTGGTAATGCATTTAATAATAACAACCCCACTTTCCTGAAAGATAACATTAAACCTGTTCAAAATACAGTATTTTTTTCCAAATGATAGTATTTCTTCCCTCCCACATCATATCTACCTTAATCATCTGACTCCCACATAACTGGCTCGACAGTCTTCTCTACTTGTTTAAAAGTCATGTTATTTCCACTGCCATCAAAAAGGTATGATTTTCAAGTGAAGTTATTAAGTTTCCAATACAAAGAACAGTGTGTGGGTGCTACTGAAGGAGGCTCTCAGGAATGAAAAAGAGATTCCCTCCCTTCTACCAGAGGACTGGGTATTCCTTTTCTCTGGGACCAGGAGACACCTATATTTATTAGGATGTTTTGGCTGTCTCCGAAGAAGTGAAGTCAATATCCTAGTGTGAGCTCAGCGGTCCAAATCTGGCTCCATCAGAAATAATCTAGAGAACTTTCCTCCATGTGTCCTTCATGATGCTGCATGAACAGAAAAATACTCAGTTATTTTAACTACCTTGCTTACATCCAAAGTCTTCTAGCCAAAACATTAAAGACCATGGGCAATGCATGAACCTTGCTTTTGCCTGGAGACTTCATAAGGGCATCCCATCTACCTAGCTGCAAATCAAAATCCAAGAGAACCCAATCCATTAGAATTAAGAGCAGTTAGGTCTGATGCATATGCCTGATTCCAACCCAGCTGCTTAGACTTTAGACTTTCATACAGGACAGAAAAGAAACATTTCATAATATTTTATGAGGAAGTACAAGTGACAGAAATGTCTTTGCTTCTGACCTATAGCTTTTCACCTCAAGCTTTGCATCTGTGCTGACAGTATCATGGACTTTAAATAACTATACTGAGTTTCAACTAGTTTTACAGTAGCCTCCATATGTAAGTATGGACTCTAGTCATTTATTAATTTTGTGACACTGATCTGAACTGAGAGCTGAAAAATTAATTTCAAACTAGTTCTCTGTTTTGTGAGAGTTTCAGCTTCTTTTCCACACAGATCTCTCAGCAGATGTCAAATCACTGCAGGTCTTCATTTGCTGAATCTGACCTACTCAAAATTTCATTTCATTATCTGCCCTTTCACAAGATCTTTCAGCTCTGTTCAGTCCCCCTGAATTCAGCAGGATGAGTAGAAAAAGGGATGTTCCAGCTGCTACAGTAGGAAAGGTTTATGAGTACTGTATTATGCAGCACCTACACTATTAATGAATTAAATCCTCCAGATTCATTCTTAAAACACTGCCATTGTTTCAAAAAACCTGTCAAAGCCCCTTAGTCAAATTGTAGCCTTCATTCAGCTCAAGATTATACCTTATGGTGTTTCAGCTTGACATACAAGCATCTGTCATTCTCTAATGAGGAAAGAGAAAAGAATAGACAAAGGAAAAAGTAAAGGAAGTTTTCTTATCTTCCCCACTGCCCTTCCTTAAGACAGATCTGCCACACAGAGGCCAGATTTATATTCAACCCAATTTACCTGAGTTGATCACCTCAAATGCTGGATTGTACAATGGGTAGCAGGAGTGCTACCTATACCAGGACCAGAATGGCTCAGGACACAGAAAATTCTTGTACATCCTTCCTAAATCTGTGCAACTTGCTCTACTCTCGTAGCTCACATCGATGTGCACAGTTCAAAACTTCTCCAGCTATTGTTATTCACATTCTAGGTTGTGTTCTGGTTCTGACAACCTACAGGTACACCCTGAGAGTTATGCCTCTCTGTGTTTGCATAAAACATTGAGATTTAGTACTAACATTCCCTGAAATAAAAATGTCTTTCTCAAGTTCACCATGACACATTGTGAAGCTGTAATAACTTAAAAGGCAGAAGAAAGGGCATATGTGCTATGCCAGTCATTTCTCCACAGCTTCAATTTTTACATCACACAGCTTTTTTTCTCAGACTGGAAGCTATCTGTGCTGCTGTGTGGCAGTCCTTCAGTGAAATACAGTATGGGAGAGGGTGAGCAGCAGTTTTTGGGTTAGCTAAGAGATTTTGTCCCCTCTAGGGTATCAAAGTCTAGTGCAAAACAAAGAATCAGCCCTCAACCCCACCTGCTTAGAAGGTCATGAGCCCTGAGGTTTTGTCCCACTGAGCCATGCACTCTCCTTGTGGGTGGCCCAGCTGTTGACACTCTGCTTCCTCACACTTGGCACAACAGGCACAGAAAAGGAAAATTCAGACTTGCCCTTTCATCTTGTCTCCAGCAGCTTATGTACCCTGGGAAAAAAAAAAAAAAAAAGATGCTTTTGACCACTCATGTTGCTATTCTGTCCCTCAGATTTCTTAGAGCTGTATCCTTTTCCATCAGCCCTTCCTGACTGCCCCAAGAAAGAAGTCTCATATTGCAAGTGATGCTTTTCCAGGAAGAAGTATTCCCTGTTGGTTTCATTACTGTCTACCCAAGAAGCTCCTTTATGTCCCATTCTCAGACAGATCCCTGTTGCTGCAGTATCTGAAGACTTCATACAGCACAACTGAAATGTATCAGAAGTGGTCCATAGCCTCCTCGCATCAGAAATGTGTGTCAGATGTAATGGCTGGCTCTTTTTTATCTTTGATCCATGCTATTATGTGTTTGTATTAAAAGACAAAGTCAAAAATGCCTGTCTGCTCTTCAGGTGAAAACTACTGAGTTTTAGTTGCCATTGGAGTTAATTCCTCAGTCTCTTGACTCTATAAAACCAGAAAAGTTCCATTTTGACCATCCTTACCCAAGATGGAAACCGTCCCTAGTTATTCTGGTCTCAGGTAATGAGCACCTTGAAAATAAGCACAGGTTTTTATTCTTGCTGTAGAGATTAAATGAAAGGTATGAAGTGTCTCTGGAAGTGCTTCACCATTCAGCATGGGTTGAACCCCTGGTTTTATGCCCTGCTAAACTATGATGCATAGTCCAGGCAGGAGACAAAGAAGGACTATATAGGTCCAAAGACAGTCTATTGACCTGAAATGGAGGACAACCATCAACTGTGCTTAAGATGTGTCTACATCTTTAGTTTTGAACTAATTCCACCAAAATTGTTCCTTCAACTGAAAAACAGCAATAACGACCTTAAGTTCTTGTGTGGAAAACACCTAGTCTGAGTGGAAGAGTGGGGAGCCTGTCTAGACACTTGAATGATGACAGAATTAAACTGCAGGAAGCTTGAACCATTGCTATATGATAGCACCAAGTTGTAACAGTGACCAGTCTGATTGCCTATTCACTGCTGTTTCCTTTTTTAGATGCCCCATTCATATTTGTTTAACATGGGCTTGCATTCTCATCAGAAGGGTGTGGCAAACAGAACAGAGCTCTAGGCTCCCTCTGTTCAGTCAGTCCTTCCTCCAGTGCCTCTCCCTGGCTTGAAGTCAGACTGGTTTAAAGAAATGGATTAAAACCAGCCAGCTCAAGTTGTTACTGATCCCTGTTCATCTCCTTTCTGATAAACGTCACAGCTGGTGCTGTTTTAATGGACACCGTCACTGCTGTAACCTGTGGTTTTTCAGGGTATCTACAAAAACCTTTCAAAACCCCTGGTTCAGATCATGTAAGCACAGAGTTAGTAGGTGGGTACATTACAGGATTTGGGTAGATGGAGCAACCTACAGGAATAGCTTTAGTTTAGACTCCGCTTTGATTGCACAGTAGATGTGTCGGTGACCCACCGGGTCAGCATCCCCCTCAGATACCAGAGCAGCTGGTGCCTAACTTAGCACAGTGTGCACCAACCACAGCCACATGCCAGTAGGTGTAAGTCTCACAAAAAAAAAAAAATAAAAAAAAAAAATTGCCTGTTTAGTCAGTAAAGCTGAGGAAACAAGATACAAGGAATCATTTAACCCTCACTGTTTTCCAAGAATGCAGTCAAAAGTAGCAGGCCCACATCTCCTAATCGGGTGGAGGAGCAGTGGCAACACAAACTACCACTTGGAGTCTTTCAGTGGTCTTCCATTCCTGGGAATATTTGCTTTATCAGTACCTTGTAAAATTATTTTTTCTGTCAACCTACATCCTTAATACAGTAGTCACTCAGAACTTGGGTGAATGGTTACACCTCTCCTCCCACTTCTTCCCCAGAAGTCTTTGCTCCAGACATATCAGGGCTCATGGAAGTTCCCTTGTGACTGACCTGTATTGCCTGGCAGTTCCCTAGAGCTGGGGAAAACCTCAAGCGACAGGAGACTGCTTTAGAGCTCTTTCACACCACTGAACCAGTACAATGCAGCATTAACACATCGAAGGATCTAGTCCATTAACTTTTTTAATTAGCTTATCAAGGGAGATGGCAGCACTTCTGGGAAAACAAGACATTCAAAGCTTCTTGCAAATCCAAACTGTCCTCCCCTAAAGCATCATACCTTCTCAGTTATACTTGTAACTTTCTCTCTTAAATACGACAGTGTAAAAATGCTGCAAAGTTAATTTTCTTCTGCAGTTGCCATCTTAATCTCCATCTTTCTCCTGTTGACAACAGAGCCGCAAGCTACAGCATTATTAGGGAGTTTTTCAGTGTCAGGGCTCTGATTGTGCTCCTTCTTTTGAACTATTAGTTCACAGCAATTTAGTTCAAGATGCAACAATAACCTAAGCAGCAGCAGGGCAGCCTGATCTGGATTGAACTTAGCACTGTATGTAGTGGAAAGCTGTTGTGATATTGTAGTGAGGTATTGCAGAGTTTGTGAAGCTGAATTGTGCTTTTTTAGACAAGAATAACCAGAGTCATGGCATCTTCATTACCTTGGGCTGATTTCCTTTGAATGAGTTCTTTCGTTATCACTCCATATGTATTACCACACTTGGATTCAGAAACATTCGTGCCATTCAGCAGTCATACAAAAAACTGGAGATATTCCTCAAAGCTAAGAGATCCTCAAGAGCAATCCCTTTCCTATAAAGACTTTTGCAACACACTGTTCTCCATACTTAAACCACTCCCTTCCAAAAGCCAGGAAATGCAGCAAGAACATACTTTAGACTTTTATAAAGCTTGGACTGGGCCATCATCTTGTCATTGGCTTTGGACCCACCAGCTGACTGGCTTAAAGCATATAAAAATGGGGTCACTGGTTAGCCCAGAAGGTACACATCACAGCTAGAGCAATCAGTTCATGAGAGGACCGTATCATATTTCTCTTTCTCATTATCAGTCAGCAAAGTTAACGAGATATTAATCAGCTTCTTCACTCACAGTCACATACACACACATAGACACACAACCTGGACAAGTTCACAAAGGGATTTATTAAATGAAAACCTTTAAACTTGACCAAATTTTGTGGAATGCTCCATGAAATGCTGGGCTTGAAGCCTGCATTCAATCATGGGAGCAGCACATGATCAGCTGTCCTTTTATGCCTGTGCTGGCATCTGAAAGGATCATAGGTTTTTTTACATTACTATGCCTGGTAAAATCAGAAAACCTTTTGCTCTGTGATTAATAATGTGTTAAGTCACAGTTCCAAATTATTTCAACTTCTCAACGGTTATGGGAACATTTACAAGACTGATGGCTGGACTGTATACTGCCAACAGGCTGAAAGAGCTATCATTTATTACAGGGCTTTATTGCAACAAAAATGTGTAATACTACCCTGGTAAACGGCAGAAAAAAGAGTTATGTGTTTTGACACAGCATTTTCCCAAATTAGAAATCAAATGAAGCTTTCTGCACTACAAATGTTTTTGTGAGGGGTGAGAGGGAGGAAATGCCATTGAACTTTCCCAAAAATGTAAACCCAAACATTTCTGCACTGTGATGGTGCAACAGAACTTCACTTCTTGTGTTGTCTGACTTAATCCCATCATATCGGAGTATTTTGTGGCAATTTGTTGTTCAGCTTCACCATATGCTCATAATAGCCTATCTATCCATCATTTCCCAGTTATTTTCTTGTAATAACAACTTAACTGTCTCAGTACCTCTCTCAAGTCTGTTAATTGCCTTCTAACTGCTGCCTTTAACTGCTAGTTAAATTCTTTTCTCCTCCCCTCATACGACAGATCATAACCAAAATCTCATTAAACATTTGAAGGGACTGAGGATTTCCAAGGCTCACACATCAAGGAGTTGCTATTTTGGGTATAAAAGAACCACAAAACCACTGACCTCAGTATCTCTGTACATGTCTCTATATCTGTATGCATGTGCATGTGCCACAGACTCATGTCATCACAGCACCCATAGGCAAAATCTCCAATATTCTGGTAGTAGAAATTTCTCAGTCATGATTGAAAAAAGGGGAAAGCTCCACTGCAAAGAGAACAGAAAAAGACTGAGGAAGCAAAATTGCAACTCCAGGAAAACACATTCGTGTTCCATGACGTGATTCATCTCATCTGACTTCTATTCCCAAAACAAGCTCTCCAGTTTTTTCATCTATACCCTGCTCTGCTTAAAGCAAAGGAAACGGTCTTAGGAAAAGATTTTGAGCTCTGCCGAGACCCTGGTAATGAGCAGAAGCTTGCCTTCTGTTCAAATAACAGGATCTGAAAAAATTGTTCTTCCAAACCATGAGCTTTCCACAAAAACTGAATCAGTGCTGTAGACCAAAAACTCCTGCTGGCAGGACAGCAAACATGACCCCAAATGACTATCATAATGTGTGTATCCCCACTACAGCAGCCTTTCTTTTCTACACACACCTTCTTTGAGTCTTTAGGGCAAGTTACCATTCTCTGCCTCAATTTCCCCATTGGTAAAAAAAAATAAAAAATAATGTTTCTCTTCCTTTGAGACTTTCAGGTAACAGGTCATGGGAAATAAGAGCCAAACATTACTAGTAATATCTTTTCTGAACCCCAGTAATTTGTTCCCTACTGGGCTTCTGAATTCTGATGCAAACTTACTGGCATAATACTTTCTGCACTCGATTGTTGTATTTGCATTGACCTCCATTTCCAACAAAGTCAGAATAAAATGTAAATTAAAAATTGATAGGAAACACAGGAAGCAAAAAATTCAGGTAGTACTGAATGAGTAGCAGTTAATGCTCTGTGCACATAGGCATGTTCCATCTCTGTAGTTGCTACTTAAAGCAATGTATAATGTTAGGGATTTTTGGGGTGCAGCTAGATTTTTTAATTCATTTCCAGTACTCATAGTCATGCAGGGAATAAGAAATTCTAGTTCTTTCTCCCCTTTCACTTCAGAAATATGTGATTAAAAAGAAAAGAGTCTTCATTCTTCGAGACAGCTCTGCTCATGCTGATCTCAGATTAGGCAGGCAAGAGATTAGGCTTGGAGTGTTGATGAACATTTACACACATCAGGGCCTAGATCCTCAGCTTTACTTTGAGAAGAAGCAAGGGGAAGAAGCCAAGGTGGCCTTATTGATCTGTCACCTGCCCCAGGAACACCTCCCAGTTTTGGTTAGATAATAGAGTGCTTTGAGCAGAATTTTTATTTCTTTTATCTCTCTCAGGTTAAAAAAAGGACTGCCTAGAGTAAGTACAAAGTGAATGCAGCGGCAGTGTATTTCATTTGGCAGCCAGGGAAAACTTCTATCACGGGAGGAGGGAAGAGAAAGGTTTGCTGTGTGGCACAGGGCTGGTTGGATTCAGCATTCCTCCAATGCCGCCTTCAACTCCTCCCAAACTCACATCCCCTTTGTCAGCCTACCTTGTCTCCAAACGCTTGCATTATTCCTTCCAGGCATTGTGATTTACACTGTTGGAAAGAAACACAGCTAGCTTGAACGCCATCCTACCTGAGCCTCGTTTAATGCAATCATGAAGGACAGAAGGGGTCAGCAAGCTTTCAAAGAAAACATGCCAAGTTTTACTTCTCTTTCCCATCCTGGAGGTTAAGCATGCCTTAAGAAGACAGCAGGAGCCAGAAGCTGCTGCCTCACAAGCAGACATCTGCTAGATTGTTTGGGACTTAGCAAGGATCCCATGAAGATGTAAAACTGGAGATCTGAGTCAGGTCCACAGTCTGGAACAGCTATATCCTGACAGAAGATGTTGCTGGTTTGAACTGCTGCTGACTGTGACTAGACCCTGGAGCTGGAGCAAATTCCATTTACTATGGCATGCTTTCTTTTTTTAAAACTCACACTAAACACTTGTATGCAATGTTAGAGACAAATTTCTTTGGACAAAAATGCCTGGGTTTATTTTTTTTCCCTGTGTACCTCTGAAACTGGGAGCCTAGTCTAGTTATTTCTCTGAGAGGCAGGATAACATCAGAGTGAAGGGTGTCCAGTTTTAGCCAAGTGTTCATTGTACAAAGCATATATCAATGAAGTGCTCCAAATTAGCAGTGGTCTGGCAGCAGTGATAAAAGCTGCAAGAAAGAGAATATGTAATTGTGCTTGTCATAAAGAAGAATATAGTCTGCAGCTGGCGTACAGAAGTGCATAAAATCTGTATGAGAATCAGAAGAAAACCAAGGAAGCTGCTAACATCTAGAGTTCAGCAAGGCATCTCCTTCAACTACTACATTCCTGCCACAAACAGCATTCTGGTGGTGTCTCATCTGCATGCCTGCCCGGACATTTCAAAAGTAACTTTTGCAATAAGGCTTCAACATTTTCCAGGCATTGCTTCTTTTTCATTACTTTATATATATGCACACTTGAGAATCTTTGTAAACTATCTCTTCTTGTAGAAGAGTGCCACCTGATGACTGATACAGAGGAATGAAATAACCCACAGCAGTAAAGCAGAAAGCACTCAAGTGCTCACTGTCAGGGAGGACAGAAGTACCTCATGCACTGTGTACTCCATCAGCTTTCATCCAGCATCACAACACCCTGAGACAAACACTCCTTTGCCAAACAAGTGCTTTGTGTTCCAGGAGAAAAAACTTTGCATCTTTGGGGAGCACCAATCCCATCCTCACTGTTGGATAGAAATTAATTACTCAGGAGAATCAGACATTTTGCAAGCTTCGATGCAAGGTGCTTCTTGCTTCAACAGCCCAGTCATTTTGTTTCAGACTCCTCTGCACTATCTTAGGCACCTCTTACTTAGGAACTGTGCAATTTTGAGTGTAAGCACCCTCTTCCCCTTGATTCCTCACATTGCTTTCCCCCTACATAGCCACCTGTTCTCAAGTTCTTTTTTTTTTCCTTATTAAAACAATTAATTATTCTCACCATCTGAGCTAAATATTGTAAAACTAAGGAGAATTTTGGTGTTCTGAAATGTCCTAATGACTCCTAGTTGCTTCCATAAATGAGGTGAACATGTCAAAGAAACTCAGAATTTCTCTGCTCCATCACCAGCTGGAAATGTTCATGGCAAAATCGGACACATATTCTCATGAATTGATTTGTCTATGCTCTTCCCAGATGCAGATAGTTTAAATATTTACAACATATGAATAAGGAACTGAGGAAAGTGATAGACTGAAAAGGCTAGAGCTTGAAGTGTTGTTCCTATTTTTTCCCAAAATAGAAATATCAGGAGTAGTACTGCATCTTTCCTAAGATTTCAACTCTACTGCTGCTATTCTCCTTTACTGGACTCATTGCTAAATGCTACGCAGTAATTAAAGACCAGAATCAGTTTCTTCCTCATCACTTCAAATAAAATCAAAGTCAATTAAAACCAAGTGAAGTATTAATTTTTCTAAAATGGTCATTGATCTACTAGCAGGTATATTAATAGCACCTATTATCAGACAGGATGCCAAGCAGCTAAAATATGGATGCAAATTTTGACATAACTTGAATATTAAATAGTGTTTCAGAACTGAAAGATTTTGCATCTCATTCCCTGAGGCAGCCAGCTTTTGCTCGATCCTGCATTTCAAAAATATGCTGCTAAAGTTGACAGATAGCAAATATTATTAACCTGAAAGCATCAACTTAGTAAGTCTCATCCTATGAACTAAAAAAAAAAAAGGGGGGGAGAAAAAAAAAAATCAAAACTCACTTGCTATTCAGTGGGAGGATTTTAACAGTGTAAATGATTTTCTTTGCATAACTGCTAGAAGGCCTGCAAAAGTTTATCAGAAATCAGAACTGCATGAAGTCTGGGATTGGCTGATTCTTTTGTTATGATAAAGATAACAATGGCTGAATCAATAAAACTAATTTAAATATTATTGTTATGACAGATGACTTTTTTAAGCTTAGTGTGTTTAACAGTTTCCATTAAAAAGATTTTTATAAAGGAGTTGACACATCACACTAAATAATAACATGCACAAATGTTTGGTTGCTTAAACTGTCTCCCATTAAGAAAATTAAAGGGTATAAGGTCTACTACCCAAAGCATCATTTGAAATACTAATAAAACTACCTCAGATATTCCTCCTTTTCCTCACAGAGCAGGTACATTAGCTCTAGGCCATGAACAGTGTGGGGGTCCTTCAGACAGGACCACAGCACTGAGCCACTTCAGGTCTTACCCCAAAGACTTGTAAAACCAGGGACATGCTTCAAATTTTGCTCCATCTGCCAAGAACTCGAATGCGAACAGGTCATAGGAACATGAACAGGTGCTTAAGCCACCAGAAAGAAGAAAGAAGATGCTTCCAGCACCATCCAACCACCATCACCAAAGGGTAACGTCTTCATAGAGCTGAACTTTGTCCAAAATACGCAGAGAAAAAGCTGGTTGCTTGTTTGCTTGTTTAAAGAACCAGAAAGCAGCTGTGCTGGGCTGACGTGGGATAGTAGCTGGCCTTCTCAAATGGTAGCTGTAATGTTTCAGAGATACCATCAGGATTTAGAGCTTTCTTCTGAACATGATGGAGCACCTTTACACCAGTCATCTTCATATTCTTTCGGGTGAAATATAAATTAAAAAAATGTGATCTCTGAAACTAAGATATCTTTAGAAAAAATTATTCCTTCAAGTTATCTTTTCTAAAAAGAAGTACCACCTACCTACATTTAGCTTGTTTTCCAGCCCACCTAAAAGGATGCACCATTATGAAACTGCACAGGCAACCTCACTGAAATGTTTTGTTGCTTAACAAATATTTGAGTGATTTTGAATAGAACATTCTTTCTCTTTATTCTGTTGTGTTTCCAAACATCAATTCTCACCAGCATCTGCCTGGCAGAAACAAGTGTTTTATCTTGAGCTCTCTTTCATCTCCTCCTCTGATTTCGTAACAGCTAAACTAGACTTCAGCAAAGCCATTAGCCACAAACCTAGAAACAACCAGCAGAATACTTGGTGGGTGATTCACAGATTTTGTTGTCAAAAACCTAGTGATCCTCCTTATTTCCTGAATTTTACAGCATGCCAAGCTGCATGTTCACACAGTTTTGTATTCAATCCCGGGTTCACAAACATTTCCACAGTAAAATGTGACATTTTTATAAAAAGCTCCAAGTCAGTAAAGTTCAAGATAGATAAAACCTTGGATGTTCTGTTCTCTCTGTAAGTATCATTTTAAAAAGAGAAACAAAAGCCATCTAAACATGCAGACTCAAATTACATGTTTAAGAAGTCAGCACAGCAAGATGTGAAATAGATCACACATCTATTTTAATTAAACTTTTACCTCACAGTCATGACAGCACACATGTGCTGCAGGTACAATCTGTTACAGAAAATGTTTCTTTCACAGCAGGCAACATTCCAAGTAAAGAGGTTTTTCTCCCAGCCATCCCTTGGCATTAATGCTAACGTCGTATTTCAGTAATGTCCAGACATGCCTTCTTCTAGTCTCAGTCCTCTTGTTCCTCTAGAGGGTTGCACATGGTATGCATTATGCAGCATAGAGACAATATAATAGCTATATTCTTCCACAAAAGATTTGCTCATTTGTACATGTCTTAAAACATGCAGTCTTGGAAGAGCTCTCACACAAACAATGCTTCTACCCTTTTTCCAAAGCCAAATGCACTTAGGGGCTATATTCTCAGCAGCTGAGCAGGCAGCCTGCAGAGCATCTAGCTCTGCTAATGCTATCCATGGGCATTGCTGCAGGTGCATCTGAGCAATTGCATCTTGCAATGTTAACCTGAACATTTTGGAGAAGGAGCAGTTCCATCCAAACTGCACATCAAAGCTGGAGTTTTCAAAAAGACACAGAGTTGTATCAAACCATGAAGCTTAGAACTGTTAGAGGATGCATTTTCTTTTCTTCATTCACTATCAGCGATTTTTATCTGTCCCATTCCCATCTTCCGAGTCCCCAGCAAGGAGTGGAGAGAAAAGACCATGCTTCTGAGGTACTAATCTCATCTATCCCTTGGGTTTATGCAGTACAGAGAACAAGAGCTGTTCTACTCTCTTCTCCCCCAGGATGAGTAATACAGCTGCTCAGACAGCTCCTTCATCCTTCTTTTATCCAAAACTAGATTTTCCTGTGTCTCTCCACCCTTTCATACAATGTGAGGGAAAGGGCAGGGGACTCAGAGCCCCTGGAGGCAAAGAGATTCCCTTTAGCTCCTCTCAGCCTGAGACCATGCTTCAGGAAGCCAGTTGTGGCACAGAATCGCTGTGCACCAGTGTGCAACTGGGTGTCCCCCATCCTCTCTTCTCCTGGTGTTTTTATGAATTGTTTATCCCCAGCAGCGATAAATCTAGTGGTTGGAGAGAGACCATAAGACAGAGCCCAAAGTGCTTTCAAATGCCAAGGTAATCAAACTGGAAAATTTGTGTGAATTATATATTTCCTGAAGTTCTCTGGAATAAGAATTAAAGATGTTGCTTATGACTGATGAAAAGAAATAGTGAGCCTACAGAAACTCATCTATAAAGGCTGTGATTCTTGCTGACTGGTCATCCTCTCTGGAAGCAACCTAGCAAGACAGCTGGATAGATCCAAAACCATGAACAGGATTATTAGCCTTAACATACTGGTAGGGATCTTCCCCATACCCCTTTCCACCTAGGATCCTCTCTGCTCCATGGTGTACCTTCACCCTGGTGGGTCAGGTTGTGCTGCTTAGCAAAAAATCCTCCCAAGACCCTTCTCCGGCAATGCAGTGGCAAGTGGCTCAGCTGGAACCCGGTGCCTTTGCTACCTGCTTACCACTGTTTTTCTGGGAATTGCGGAGTAGGCTGCAAGAGAATGATGCCAGAGGAGAGTGCCCCATCTGCAGGCCAGAATTCAGGAGGAAGCCTGTGGATTAAAAGGTTGGGACAGATCTTCTGTTTACTGAGCACTTCATATTTTGAAAGCAGAGCCACCAAAGATACAACCATGTACTGCAGCTTCTTTACAACCAAATTCCCCTGCAGTCTCCTGTGCGGGCATCTGCTAGGAGAAATAAAGCACTTGTGTGGTGCTGATTCAATGTCTGAGAAACCACTGAATCTATAAATGTATCCCAACGGCCAAACACAGAGTACAAAATCCTGGTACTTCTTGTTCCAGCTCCATCAAGTTGAGTCTCCTGTTTCCAAGGACTCCGAGTGCCAGTTCTGGAACAAGCTTCTCTCTCTGGTCAGACACTGCGTTATTTGATATATTAAATTTCCACAGATTTAGTCGACAGAAAAATGCAATCATCATCCATTTAAAAAAGCACAGCTGAAAAAATGATTAAAATTCATACACATCAGGCAGCTTGATTTGCTGGGCATGGCCTGAATATAAGGCTAAATGAAGGTTAAATATTGTCTGAATAGTAATTGTACTGTCTCTTTGAGAAACTGTTTATTGAGAATGTATATGGTACGTTTAGCTAAAAGTGGCAGCACATTTGAGACTGATTCAGACAAGCTTTTCTGCCTTGTGCATGTAGCATTTCTCAGACTAAGCTACGTGCAGTTCTAAAGCAAGAAATTAGACACAAAATACTCAGTGAAGTATATTTAGTTCCTGATAGGAGCAATATTAACCATGTAAATCAAACCTTTCTAACTCACTATTTTTCCATTGGAAAATATCATTTCACTGGCATTAAAATCTCCCACTGGGGAAAAAAATGTGCGCTTTTTAGTATTTTGAAAAAAACTAAAACACAGCCATCTTTTTCAAATTCAGATTCTGCATTATAAAATATATCACATTAGAAGTCAGAATCCAAGTTAGACTTTGATTATAATTTAACTTAATTTGTTTTTTTTTTAACTTGCTATTTGTTTTCATGTTTAGAAAGAAATAGATTTTGGAGTATCAGAAAGTCCCACTGTCTTGAAAGTATGGCTTCTCACCATCTCAGTTTCCCATGCATATTCACCTCTTGTACAAACATAATATAATAATACATGCCTTCTCCCATGGAGGATGTGATTTTATGTCCATTGGTGGTCAGGCCAGCTGCTCCAGCCCACTTCATAGCAACTTGTGTTTTCTGATATGCAGCTTGTCCCTGGTCCCTTCATCAGCTGTGAGACAAAGACAGCAGCTACCACCAAGATGTCCTTAGATCAAAGCCATAAAATTTAAAATATAGTGATCAGCTTCTTCGTCTAATTAAGAAATATGAAAATAGAAATATCAAATTACTCACTTGACAGGGGGAAAGCACCAGTCTGAACATTTGAAAAGAAAAAAGAAAACAAACAAAAAGCCAATTAAAACTAATTCCTTATAATCTTATAAGAAAAAGATCTCACACACACTACTCTCTCCAGTCACTGCACCAGAGCCAGGAGTGGCCATGCTGTGATGTAGCTGGGACATGGTGAAGACACATACAGAGTTCATAACCCATGACATGAGGATGTCATGCACAGATTCCCAGGCATGCCAAAACACAGATACATTGAAATGTTCACCAAAACCTTTCCAGTTTTGTCTCCTTTCAAGAGCTTTAGACATTTCTCAGAATGGGATAACCATCGAATTTCCAGTTGTGTTCTGAATCAAGTTATCAGAACTCCTGGGAATTTCCCATTTCTAGCTCTGAGGTTATATATATTTCATATTTTTACTCAAAACTGAAAAAGCACTGATTTCTTTTCAGATGTACACAATTATGTAAAAGGAGAGGGGACATGTCTTACCACAGTGTGGTATTTGCAACATTTTCCAGCAGTGACAACTGATGCTTCAGCTTTACTGAAAGCAGTGAATTCAGGGTACAACATGACTTTTTTTTTTTTCTTCTCTTTTCTTCTTCTTTTTAGCTTGATTAAAGAGAACACATCAACTGATATGGAATGTTTCTGACAATAACCTTGTGGCACTATGGAAATTTTATTCCAAATCTCTATTCTTTTTTGAGGCAAACATTTTCACACCAGGGAGAATTGTTTAGTACAAATTTGACAGCGAAAGTCTAGATGAGGAAGAGAATATACTGCAAGCACATGTACTGCCTTTAAATTTCAGCATGTCCCTTGTGAACACCAATAAAACAGACCCAGCAAAGCTACATAATTTGCCAAAGCCCACACAATGTCTGCTGGAGAACCAAGGTATCAATCAGGAGTTTTTGTCTGGTATCCTTTTTCTTCTTTTTAATAGCACACATTGCTTTCTCATTCTCCTTAACATCTAAAAATAGCAGACTGACAAATCTTGCAACAAATATATTTGAGACCAAAAGGTTATGTGGGCAGAGACCATCTCTCATCCTTGTAGCATGTTGCTCGATGATATTTAACAAACACAGCAGCAGTGCTCAGATACAAACCTAGAAAGTCACTGTAGCTTTTTTGAGCACCATAGTGGAGTTTCAGACACTAGCTACACACATTGATCTAATTGCCTCAGTATTAGTTCCATTACCAATGTTTAAGTAAAATTCTCCCATCTTCTCACCCTTGCCCCAGACAAGGTGCAAAAGTCAGTTCTAACACCTCCTGTTTCTTCCTAATTCCTACAGCAAAACTGTTTCAGCATGAGCACTGACACAGAGGCTGTCAGAATTAATCTCAAGGGGCAGAGAGTTTCCTACGTGTTTGGTTTAGTTTTTAGAAGGTTCTTACGATACAAATGAACCTTTTGATGAAGTAGATTAAAACCTCTGCAGTGATAGCTCATCAAAAGATATTAGAATAAGAACAGAGTGAAAGTAATATAATAGGAGTATCACACATGTACATGGAAGTCTCGGCTCCCAGCTGGAGACCCCAGACCAAATTCTGCACTCCTGTACATGAGTGAAACTCCACTCACCCCAGAAATGAGGACATCACTGTTTTCTGTGCATACTTGATTCCTCTGCCAGTGAGGTCTTATTCCAGGCTGAACTGGGAAGCACACTTCTCATGCAATAATTGAAAAAGGGTTGTTCTTCTGGGATACCCCACTCAATTTTTTGCAGCAGAAAGCCTGCCTTGTTCTGTTAAGTGCCAGCAGGCTACCACTGAACCTTGAAATCAGCTTGAAATTGTGGCTGTCAGCCAAAAGGATGCAGTCATTAATGGGCCATAACTCTTGCCACCTTCATTTCAAGTCCTTTTTTTATCAAGGGAGTGGAATTTGGAAAAAAAAAGGTCCTGTTGTAATAATGACCACCTCGAGTAAAACAAAAGATGAATGAGGCTGTTACTATGTGTAATCTGCAGTAGGTCAACTTAGGGCTGAAAATCACTGTATTTTGGCCCAAACATGTATTTGGTTTTGTGATTCTGAAGCACTCTTTTTCCCCTGACTTTTTAATATCATTTTAATTTCGATGGCTCCCATCACAAAGTGAACTAATATATGGTAATAGTGAATGACACAACATATTATTGTGTAAGCTACCAACGTGCTGTGAGGAAATGCATCAAGTCACTCTGGGTCACCACACCAAACCCTTGTAGCACTATAAGACAGTGCAAAGCATAAGTCTAAATAGCAGGAGACAGTATGAACAAATTGTAACCACAAAACTGTACAGGGCAACTTTTCAAGAGTAATGAATCTGGAGGTGGCATCAACTTTGTTACTAATTCTAATCAGTCAAAGGTGGGGTTGTAACCTTACCCGCGTATCAGAAACAGCTTAGGGGAATTATTCTGTCATTTTCTTAGATTGCATGGTGCAAACATTAAGCTTGATAAAATCTTTCATTCTAGCTGCAAGGAATATTGCTGATGGGGTACACTGAAAGAGTGCCCACACTCCCAGTGAGGCAGAGCTCCCAGCCACTGCAGTCTGTGCTCTGGAGAGGAACAGTCCACATGTTATCAGGAACCAGAGCATGGTCCCATGTTGAAGCAAAAAGGACATAAAGTCACAGATGTGACCAAGCCCTCTACAGCATCCCCACTCCAACACAGGTACCTTGCAGCAGGAGCCCAGCTCTGTGTCAAACTCAATGCAGACAGAAAGTGGCTTAGCAATCTGGCTCCTGCTCACAAGCCAGTCTTCACTCTGCAACATTGCACAAGTCCCTGTGCAGTTCAGTTCTTCACCTGTTGAAGGGGAATCATAAGCATTTAGAGGATAAACTAAAGTTTAAATTACACTCATTGTAGGATAACAACCAATCCAATGGTAACAAGAATCCAAAGTAGGAACTAGTTGCTGATTTCAGATATGTGAAGCTAACCCCAGCACTGTCAGCAGGACTCTTTCTGTTCCAATTTGAAAGCAAAACAATAAAAATGCTGCCATGTTAGCTTGGCTGCCTCCAAAAAACCCAGGTCTCTTTCACTCAATCCCCAAAATTTAGTTAACCTCCTCTGATACAACAGGGACCAAAATTTAGCGTGCAACTTGCCTTGCATTGTTCTGACCCAGGAACAGAAACAAGGGAGTGATTGGAAAGGTATCCATGGTGGTGTGTGTCTCTTTCAGAGAAGTGGCAACTATTAAGATGCTGGTAACAGCCCACAAAGCTCTAATTGAACATTAAACTTAATAATAAAAAAAAACCAAAACCATAATGAAGTAAGATGGCAATTAATTTTATCACTTAGGTAACTGGCCCAGCAATCAGGTATTTGCCTAACCCTTAGTCGTGATTCCCTAGCCTGTGCCAACATAAAACAAATAGACCATCAATGATTTGGATGAGGGGACACAGTGCACCCTTGGTAAATTTGCACATGACACCAAGCTAGGTGGAAGTGTCCATCTGCTTGAGGGTAGGGAAGCTCTACAGAGGAATCTAGATAGGCTGGATTGCTGGGCCAAGGCCAATTCCATGAGTTTCAATAAGGCCAAATGCCGGGTCCTGCACTTGGGCCACAACAACCCCCAGCA
>WUAM01000089.1:1373937-1424448 GCA_024336885.1 Actenoides hombroni
ATACAGACTTTATATATTTATATATTTTTTTATATACAGAACTTTAGAGTCCTGACACCACTGGCACTGGTGATTTTCTTAATAGGAGAGCAGAGCCTAGAGGGATAAAAATAAGTAGCTTTTGATTCTGAGAGATTTAATAGAAACAGACATGTCTGCTGTGAAGAATTCAAAGGGTGAAATTTTGATTTGAAATCCCAGCCCCATGGAAATCCACCTTTTTCGTTAACTTAAGTCTCAATTTTGTTTGCTGGAACTCAGCTCAGCTGTTTCTTTCCTTGGCTCAACCAGAGATATTTTCTCATCAGAAATGTCCACACTACCTACAATATAACTAGCAGTTTTACCCTTGGGGCAAACCCAGGGTCCCACTTTATCCTTGCCCTTCATAACCACTGCTGGTTGCTGTCAAAGACAGAGTACAGGACTAGACAGACCTTTTGTCTGAACTAAATGTTCCTATGTTCTTAGAAGATGAAAATGCTGCATGTTCTTTAACACACCATTAACTCACAGGAATAGTTATCTTGCATCAGCACAGATGGATTACCCTTGTCCAACTAATTTTAATCACACTGCAAAGTCACCGTCAATTTAATGGGCCTTCACTGGTACTCTGCTTATTCATGTTATCTTTTTAGATCTGTGGACATCTCCTGTGGTTCTGATGCTACATTATGCTGAGCTACTCTGATCTTTTAACTGAGAATGTTTTGGGAACTTGTCTTTCTGGACTCACAGAGGGAATTGTAGGACAGCATTAGTGGACCATTAGCTTTTGAGAGTGACTTAGCCAATATAAATGGAAGTGGCATCTGAGCCCAACTGGGCAGATTAATTTAAATATGAGTCATCAGCACACTTAGGTGAGAGATAAGAATGGGAAGACATAAGCATCCAGCAACTTAAACTTGCACTGAGTGCTTATAAGGTACTAATAGTTTGAAAACATGAGAATGGAAAGGAATCTGTTTTCTCCTCTAAAGAGAAAATACAGTACTGGAAGGAAACACATGGGTCACAGTGTTGAAACACTCAGCCATCACAGGCACCCACTCTATCTAATTCTTTTCCTGCTCTGGTCCACCTAAAATGTAATTATCTCCCTCCCATCATTCTTACAGGAGGGCCGTTACAGGACCTCATTGCTTTTGATTTCCAGCCTATATTTATTCACAGCCCCTGAATACAGGGGAATGAAAATGTCAGTGCTGAGAGTTGTGACTGCTAGCAACTTATAAACTAAAGGTCTTTTTCTTGTATTGAGGAAGACATTAGCAGATCCACGTCCTGCTCTGAAAGCAAAACATCTCACATATGACATGGATGATAATGTCAGTGGCATACCTTGGCACCTAATCTCCAGAGACCTACATGGAGACACATGCTTAAAAGTGCATGAGTTGAGGACTCTTACTATAAGTGTAAAAGTGCAACTGAAACCCAGGATAAGTCTAAAAGTTCTTGCTTCAGACGAGTCTGATGCATCAGGACTGCAGAAGGGGAAAAAGGCAGGAGCTTGCACCACTGAGTTCACCATGAGAGAATGAGAAGCAGCAACACCAGTCCTGATGCATCATAGCTCAGATATTTTGGTATTTGGTAAACTTTAAGAGCTGGAGCTTTCCCGAAGCATATCTTCAGTCTGAAAAAGATGAGACCTCTGGGCAAAAAGGAAGGGGCAGAGGGACTGAAGGAATATTGTAATTTCCTCTCTCAGCTAGGACTGAAAGGTTAGTTTTCACTCATCTGATTTGAATATCATTTCTCAGGAGAAGAAGTGAAAATGGATAATGTATTTGCTCATGAAGCCCCTATAAGTAGGCAGCTGTGCAGACAGGAATGTAAAATTCAGGGAGAACAAAGTATTCAAGAAAGAGGGAGCCTGACCTGTGAAGTGGCAGAAGTGGAGTCCCAAATCTACTTTCCACTTTGTGCCTGATATCAGGGAACATAAGCCCAAGTTCACCCCTTGGCAGTTCCCTAATCAGGATGTGGATGATGGATGGCTACCTGTCTCCTTATGCCCCAGGCTTCTGAGTAAGCTGAAGCCCTCAGACATGGCTGACAAAAAACACTGAAGCCATCCAAATGAATTTTAGTGCCTAGCAGTGGGGCTGGCTAAGGAACCATGTTGAGTTTTCAGCCTGCAAAGCTCAAAACACAACATGGCTTTTCTTCTCCAAAGCAAGAGGACTCCCAGGAGAAAGGATACGAGACTTGAGCCTGGGAGAGAGGCAGAGTTACACTCATACGGGGACAAAGCCAAGTGCACCACAGGGACATGGTGAGAGTGCTGGGGTGTGGCAAGGACACCCTGGGGGGGCATCTAACCCTTCAAGACTGTTGAGTTTTCTACCCTTTCAGTAGGCACAAGGTGGTGTGTTCATTTCTTATGCTCTTAATTCACCTGAACGGCTCTAATTGTTCAATTTTCTGAAAAAAAAACCCAATCAAAATCTCAAACCAAGCATTCACCTTATGCTCCCACCTGATGTGATGTAATGTGACATAAAGTGCCAGCTGCAAGTCACAGCCTATATCCTAAAATAACAACAGAATATGTCATGACATGAAATAATAGGAAATGATGCACGACAAATTAATAACTAAAGTAGGAGTAGCAGCTGGATGTGCAATCCCTTCTTCAATAGTTCTCACAACACATTTGTTGGAACAGTTTCACATGTTCAACATTAAGAGACTGCACACTGACTCCCTTTGCAGTACACCAGGCCATGGCAATTCCCTTAGCTTTGCACCACATATCCGTGCCTTCTAAGCCTTTACTTTTTAATTGGTAAGATGCAATGAGAACCTCTTATTGAGCATTTGCACAATTCACCACATGTGGCAGACAGCACCAACACACCAACTCTGATTTTGGTACAGACATTTCAAAGGCCACCAAATTCAGAGGTTCTGCTTGATTTCAGGGAGTTCATGTGAAGAGTTGACTCTGCATCTCTTAGTCCAAGGCTTGTTTCAGGGGCACTTGAAGTATCTGCACAATAATGCTGAGTTCTGCTTAGTTTTGGGTTTTTTTTCAGTCTATGTAGACTTGGTATACAAAGAGTACTTTTTAGAGCTATAATGCTTTAAAGGATATATATTACGAGTAAAGGTTCTTTCATGACATTTTTCCCATTTCCCACATTTCACCTGAGTCAGCTGGACAACACAGAAAGGTACAAGAGGCATAGATTTAGGCTTACTATACAATGATATAAGCTGCTATAAAATTTTAGGGGAAAGATATAATTCTTTATATGTGTACCAAAGCCAATAACAATTCCATAACCAATTGCTTTTTCAGGAAAAAGTCTTTGTACTTTTTGCAGACGTGAACCCACTGTTTCAAACTTTAATGGATCAACTGCACTCAACAGACTGTTACTACAGTAATGATATAACATATGTTGCAGCAAGCAGTTTGTGGTCTTAGGTCATTTACTTTGGTTTAGATCAAATTAACTACATGTGTTTGTTCTAGCTGAGCCACCCTACATTGGTTGTTTAAACCTAAGCAGTTGAAACTATGTTATTGATTCCAAGCTTTTTTAGTAAATGAGCATTTTAAGATGAGGTTTTTATATAAGTATGTATAAATGTACAAATATTACATTGAATAAATATGAAAAATAAACATGTTTCTGCACATGCAAATAGCATCACTGTGGAAATTTATCCTCCAGTCACATACCTTTTATTTTCCATCATGTGTTTCAGGTGATCTGGTGCACAGAGTCATACACCTCTGTCATCAGAGGGCTTTGAAACTTTGTTATCAATAATCACATTTGTCACCAAGAAGGAATGTATCCAGACTTTAGAGTCATGCTTATTTCCCACAAGGCCTTTAAACTCCTTAATAAGAATTTGAATTTCTCTCATACTTAGAGAACTGGAGAAGCCAGTTAACTAGGATTGCATTCACTTTTATGGCCTACCTTAACTTTTTCATATACTGATTATTTTCTAGCATGACTTTGAAAGGTCACAGGTATTATTCACACTGACATTACTAATACTATGTTCTTAAATCTCTCTCCTATATCTGGCATATTTCTATGAGAACCTTATATCCAGAAGTGCCATCTGTTCAAGTTACATGTGGAGTTGAGGGCAATAAGGATTCCCATGTGCTCTGAAACACTGATACGCCAGTCAGCATTTCTGAGACACTGTGTCTGACTGTAAATCATATGTGCAAATATATGCATACATACATTTAACAGGTGAGCCTTGAAAAGGAAGGAGAAAAAGGAACTGCTCTTTCAACGTATAAGTTTTGTGGTAAACACATCAGCTGTTTAAAACTTCACACTCTAAGCATTTTCCTATATAAAAGCCTTGCTGAAAATAGGAAAATTGTGGAATCTGCCTGATCCTTTTATGGAATTTTGCTTTCAGTTTCTCCTGACCACAGATTCTGGATCCTACAGCAATTGAGAAATACCGAGTCTATAAAAACGAGAACAAAACAAGACAAAACTTACGGATAACACAGGTTCTCACTGATAATGCTCTATCCACCGTTCATTACCTGACAGGCCAACAGGCTTCATCCACCAAAGGTCAGGCCAAAATGCTAAGAAATATAATGCAATCTAAGTCAGCTGCAGAATTATGAAGACAAATCAGGAATTGGTGGCTTTCTCAAGTACTTCAGAAAAATGCTACTAGCCATCCTATTGAACTTTCTACTTCATACCTTCAAGGATAACAAATAGACTGTCATGTTAGCTCCTGCAATGTAATTAGCATTAATAGCTACATAACATAAGCAATTACTTTCCAAGCATGATGGATGTAAATACAGTTTCTTAACAATAACAGCCAAGAATTCCTGTCAAAAACCACCACAATTTATCTTGAATGACTCATGTAATATAACTTTTACTCTTCAACCAGTTTAGGATGCTGATTCAACCCCAACAATGCCTTTGCTTTCACAAAAATAAAGTCCTTGGAGGCAGTTTTCCAAAACAAATATTCTTAATCCTTCTCATAACGTGAAACAGAATGTCAATACAATCACACAAAAAGTGTGAAATGTATGGATTTAATTCTCACTCTCTGGAAAACTTTAGTCTTTGCACAATGCCCTTAATAAATGTTTGTGACAACCTTGGGAAATCAACATCCCTTTGGGAATTATAGTTTGGCAGAGGTGCTAAATAAGGGGTTAAAACTATAGAATAATTCAGCAAATGTATAACCTTTCTTCTTCATTACAAATTTAGAAACATTTGCATTGCATTTTCCAGTGGTTTCAAGCTTAGCTCTTAAAAGAAAACAAAACAAAACAAAAAATTTAAAAATTACAGTACTGCATCCAAAAGCAGTTTTTAATAGCATGAAAAAGATGCTAATAATAAAGCTTAAAGATACAATAGAATATTTTTTGCAATTTTCAGAAATGCTTTTTTGAAGTGACGAGATCTGCAATGTGCATGGGAATACCCAGCCTAAAGCATCCAAACCCACTGAAACAAATAATTTTGTTGAGAAAATAACAAGAACTCTATCTGCAGTATATACACACAGGGTGGGAATATCTTGCTTGCAGTTTCATTTCAGAAGTTATCAGTTAGAAAAGAACTAACCTTGGAAAAGAATAGTGAAATACTGGTACTATCAAACATTAATCTGTTGTGAAGTTTAAGCAAGTAGTAGATGGAAACTATGCTACAAGATATGACAGATTAACTGGAATAGGAAATTTATCCTTCTAATAGGGCAGATAATCTCTATGGGCATTCAGTCAATTAATATATTCTTCAGCTATGTAGTCAGTGGGGTTTTTCAGTTCAAATAATCAGCACCTCAGAAGACCTCAAATTGTCTGGTTGCCTCAACCAATTACAAACTGAAGAAGCCATAAAAGCTTCTGCAGTAGACATAAATTGCAGGAATCTCTGTTTTTCCATGAAGTGAATACCTGGTGTCTCAATAACATTGGAAGAGCAGCAGTAACTCAAGACAACGCCTTTATTGTGTTTACTTTGTTGTTTTCTCTAGCTAGTGAATATAGAACCTAGATAGATCAGAGGTTACTGGGAGCTTAACAGATTTTATTGTTTTTCATATTTTTTGCTTAGTGACTTGCATATTTTTCTACTTCTTTCAATTATTTTTCATCATATTTATAATTAATTATTTCTATAATTAGTATATAATTAATCTAAAACACTCCACATATTCATATGAAGGTAAATGCAAAGTGTTTTGGAATACATTTACCAAATGTGCTTATAAAAATATGTCTAACACATTCAAGGAAAAAAAAACCCAAACAATGAAGGTAAGCATAGTGTAATATTTCTGATAATGATCTTCATATTCCACAGACTTCTTGTGTTTGAGGAACCAAAGACAAGATTTTGAACAGCCTGTCACACACTAAATGTTACAATATACTAAATAACCAAAAGATAGAGAGTTTTATTCTTTTTTATCTTTTTATTACTATGGGAAAAGACACTGATGCTCCCAAAGAGACTCTGCAAGGAAAGAATAAGCAATTGGCTGAGGGTCCCTACCTCACTGAATTATCCTGTTTACTCCCATCCTTTCCTCTGTGCCAGAACACATCAGACTGAACCTTGAAGCCAACAGGCTAACATCAAGAATAAATTGTTCTTTTTCATCAAATATTTGCTGTTGTTACATGCACATAGTTTGTGTTTCTCTCAAAGCACACTATTCAACTTGCTCTAAGCACTGTGACCTCCAAAGCCTCTCAGCGTCAAATTTGAAAAGCTGTACTGCATTTGGGCATGTCACTTTTGCGGTGATCTACTACTGCCATTGGTCACAATGCCAAGGCCACAAACATGCCACAGACGTGGGTGCCATAGTGTAAGGAAGTCACTGAGGTGCTGGAGCGGATCCAGAAAAGGGCAACAAAGCTGGTGAAGGGTCTTGAGAATAAGTCTTATGAGGAACAGCTGAGAGAGCTGGGCTTGTTTAGTCTGAAGAAAAGGAGGCTGAGGGGAGACCTTATCACTCTTTACAACTACCTGAAGGAGGTCTCTTCTCACAAGTCACAACTGATAGGACAAGAGGAAATGGCCTCAGGTTACTCCAGGGAAGGTTTGGGTTGGACATTAGGAAAAACTTCTATACCAAAAGGTTTATCAAAGACTGGAACAGACTGCCCAAGGAAGTGGTTGAATCACCATCCCTGGTTATATTTAAAAGCTGTCTAGATATGGTGCTTAAGGATATAGTGCAGTTGTGGCCCCAGTAGAGTAGATAATGGTTAGACTTGATGATCTTAAAGGTCTTTTCCAACCATAGCAATTGTGAGTGGTTCTGTGATTCAGTCCAATATCTTGCTCCATCTTTCATTTATTAAAATAAATATTCTTACCAAAATATCAAACAATTGCTTGAAGTTTCAGAAGCATGGCAATTTTTTACACTTAGCTTCATTATATATTTTCTGAGACTTTTCCCTATTTGTCAAGGTAGTTCAGATTTCTAATTCTGTCCTTCAGTGTGATTTCTGTACTTGCAAAGTATGCTCTTATTCTTTCATTCAAGTCGTTTATGAAAATACTGAATAGCACCAAACCACTGAAAAAATTTACTCTGCACAGTCACCTGGTGTGATAACAAATGACTGATAAGGTTTCCCTAGTTATGGCACTCTGCAATTCTGCTTTCACTGTACAGGAGTTTCAGCTAACTCAGATTTCCTTAGTTTCTTTATTATACTATTAGGAGAGTATGATATAAGTGTCAGAGATCTTCCTAAAATCATGATCAACAACAAAGTTAAACTGTCTGGCCTGCTCTTACATATTTTAAAGATAAACATCATGTTTGTTCACTTGTCAGAGCTTCCTCAAGCTCCAGGAGTTCTCAGAAATAGTTACTATGGATCTCAGGTTGCCTCGGCCAAATTTGCTGCTACTGCAGCTCTATTATGAGATGTTGCGTGATCTCAGTGAAACAAAAGATGATTCACATTTTTTTGCTTTAAACAAGCTGATCATAGTCAGGCAAGAAGCAGTCCACAGAGCTACAGACTGCATTGGGCAATCTACCCTCAAACTCAGAGAATTTAATGAGCTCAAAGTTCCTGTTTAGGTGTAAGAGAGTGCAAAATCCGTAAGATGAGAACATACATACACCACAGCCAGGAAGAATATTTCACAGATGCCTCTGCTGGCTTAACAAAAACATGTTCTGTTCAGTAGAATTCTCTTCCATGACTTTCTAGATTCATGAATTACACAGTTCATCACTTCACCTGCCATCTAATAGATGATTTGCAACCTTGAACTGCCTAAAGCAAACAACAGAAACTGCTGAAAACTTTAGGTCTGGCAACACTATACCTCAGTTCCCTGTAGCAGCCAACTTTTGCAGCTCATGTCTCAAGCTATTTACTAGAACAAAACTTAGAAATTTTGAAAAATTCTGCTGAACAGAAATCTTGGAGAGAAGAAAATCCTCAAGAGAGATAGAGACACAATTCATGCAGAAAGCTATTTCTGTGGAGACAGAGACAGTCTAGGAATCTTCTGCCATAGACTGGTGGATTGCATATGCAGTTCATCAGCAAAACTGCCAGCAATCCAGACAAGGAACAACCCCAAAGTAATTCTTCCTTATATACACTCAGGCAACATGAAATCTACTGTCTCAACAACAAACCTGTAAGTTAAAATTAATTTAATAGTTGAATTTATGCTTGACAAAATTACAAGACCAGATTTCAGTTTGATACAGCCACTCCTGTCAGGAATTAATTTTGATCTAAGCACTGGAAAGCAACAGGTCAAACAAATCCCTTCCAGCTTTGTAATCTCAATTCTCCAGTTTCAACAGATTGAGGTCCCTAGCAGCATGGGTGGCCCAGATGAGAAAGGTAGGGAGAGGGCAATGTTGGTGCAGTACCATGCTCCCCTTGGCATGTCTTTTGCAGCCCCAGTGTCCCTGGAGCTGTAGGCTCTGTGGCGCTCTGAACCCTAACCTAATGGGAGTTTGAGGTTGAGGTTCCCAGCAGCATGAGTGGGCCAGATGTGAAATGTGTGGAGTGAGGATACCTAAGTATAGGTGTTCTGTGAATGAAATATCTCCAACACCTTGCAGGAGCTTTGGCAGCTGAAAAGCTTTCATCATACCACCTACAACATAGCTCCTGTTTACCAGGTAATGATGCTTTGAATCTTCATTTTTTGGCAATCTTTAGAGAAATTCTTTTGGACTTTGTATGTGTATAGCATTCCTTCTACCTGTGAACCTGTCAAGTGATATATAATATTTAGCTACTTGCTTTTTTAATATTATTCCTAGCTAAAAACTTTTATAGTGATCCAAATTTATAATAATGTACATGGGTATTTTCTGAAAATGTGTGACAGCACCTTTATACCACTGTACCTTAGCAGACAGGGAAGGCATTAAAATGCACAATGTGTGTGAGCAGAGAACCTCATGACTATAAAAAAATGACAAGTGCTATCAGATTTCTCTCAGTTGCTCGCACATCACAGACATCTGTTACTGTTGTGATTCAGTACTAAACTCTTCCAGTAAATTGGAAGACTTGGATAATGCCCTACATATTCTGATGAAACAACTATCCAAAGTGCTTACATCAGATGGAAGCAGTAACACAGATTAAGAGGCCTCAGAATGCATTAGGAGTTTGAAATAAGTTATCTTACAGAGACAACAAGCAACGTAACGCTTTAACCCAATGTTTACTCTCGTATGTTATGAACCACCACCACTAGAAGCAGAGGTAGCACGAAGCACAAGGACTTGAGATTTTGATCCAGATCTCAATCTGAAGCCAGATTTGAAGTCAAGCCCAAAAGAGATTTGTGTTTAGACAGTGCTGAAACCATCTAACTGTTCCAGAGCATCTCACTTAAAAGTATGGAGTTATCTCAAGAGTTCCCACAGTGGGGGCCTTCTGTCATTTTACATTGTAGGAAGCTAGAAAGAGCTGCTATTCCTGCTGAGACTTTCATCAGCTGGGGAAAAAACCAGAGAAATAACATTTCACACAATTTCCAGAGCATCTAAAACCATATCCTTTAGAATTATGTGTCTTCCTTTCCCCAGATGTCATCCCTTCATTTTGCTTAGAAATTTTGTCTAAGCAGATTTAAAAACCTATATGTATTTAAAACCTACATATAAGTATATACACACATATCTTATATATAAGCCTGATATTTGTGATGGGAATGCTCCTTGTCATCAACTACAGGTGTCTAGTGCCATTTTAGATACCCTGAAGTATCCCATATGTCCTCCAGCTGCTTCTCCAGATAAACAAAGATCTCCCATGTGTCCCATGCTCTACAGCCACCAGCTACATCCACTAGATGTTTTGAATGTCTCGCACATGCTGGATCACGTGAAATGGTCCTGGGCACCTACATGAAGTCATCTGATTTGCTTCATGGTCATCTGATGTGATAGGTGCCTGCAAGCAACTTTCAGCAAATGTTACATTTATTGTACACAAGTTGTGTGCAGTACGGCTTTGCTGCAAGGATTGGATACGCTGCATGTGCTGTCCAGTTGACATGCAAGTCCCAGGGTGTCTGAAGGCTAGTTTCTTGCACATCATTAGCCATAGCTCAGCCATACAGATGTATGTTTAGAAAATTCCTCAACAGAAGCATAGAGTCACAGTACATGGGATTAAGTCTGCAGAGATGACTTAAATTACCCTCTACACATGGTCAATGACAAAAGATTACAAAGAAAATTACTGAATGTTTCTCATGTGACTTTCACAGCAATTCATTCTACTAATCAATAATGAATTTGTTTTCAGAGAGACCATTGGTCAAAATTTACATTAAAAAAGACAGCTTAACTGGAAGAAAATTAATGAAGGAAGAAATACATCTATTTTAAAAATCTGATTGTAAAAAAACACGTAAATTAATTTAAACCATTTCAATTTTCCATTACTTTTTGATGTTAGATCATATTGTTTCAAATATTATTAAAATCAAGTCTGCTTTGTGTTGATTCACTTTTCTTAGCTATATAAAATATGCAAACTACGGTTCTATTATGTCACAATTATATAACATCTTTTACATTATAATATCTTGATATTATCTGAATGAAACAATTAAATGGTTCTGAATCATTTTTCTCATACTGTGGGAAGCTGGTAAGTGATTTTTTTTGCATTTCATTGTGAATTAAGACAAATTTGAAAGTGTCAAAATTTTCCACAAACTAAAGTTATACTCTTTACCAGCTTCAAAGAGGGGAGGGGAGAGAAGAGAGGGAAAGAAAGAGGGAGAGGGAGAGGGATAGGGAGAGGGAGAGGGAGAGGGAGAGGGGAGAGGAGAGAGGAGAGAGGGAAAAGGGAAGAGAGGGAGGAGTGCAACTCTGGGCACACAGTAAGTATGAGTTATGGTATTTCATCCAAGTGAAGTGCTTATTCGTTCAACACAGATGAGCCAAAATCATGACTGATATGTCACTTCTATTTTTGTTTACATCCTTTCAATAGCTATCTACATGGCTGGAGAGCAGCTGCTTACACAGGTATACACATTTCCTATTTGCATTTGTTTCTCTAATTGCTTATAAGGCTTGCAAATTTTTTATTATCAATATCTCCTTCTAGAAAATTTGTTCTTCATTTCATGCAACTATATGAAATCTGCAAATCTACAGAAGCTTCCAGGTAAAAGCAACTGCCTTGCTTTCACACCTCTTTTACCCTTAGACATACTGGGCCTCTCTCTTCTGTCCAAAGAAATACCAGTATAGCTCTGTGGAGAGAGTAAATAGAATCATTCTGTTAATTATAGAAGATCCTGAAGATCTTAACTTCCATGGTTTATGCAGAATGCCAGCTGGGATAAACTCAGTGTTATTTTTATGTGACAGAAAATTAGACTGAAAACTATGAAATAATCAGCTTGGTTTGAGCAATATTTCAATTTTTCAAAATAAAAACAATCACCACAATACAATAAAATATATAATTATAAGCACTGTTATTCAACACTCATGTTTATTCCTTGGCTGTAGATTAGGGCCTTCTCTCAAAAGCTATTGTCAGGGTAATTCCCTTTGTACAAACAGCAAAAAAGCCTTTCTCTTACAAAATAAACTTAGGAGGACAAGAAGGAAAGGATATATTTGAGTATCAGGCTGAGGTGAAGCCAGGATACCACCCTCACATGTATCCATACATAAATAGAGAAGCACTCCCAGTGTTCACCATTTAGACACATCTGGACTGTTCAAAAGATAAATAAATGAATACAACCTCTAAGCTACCATGAAGAGTCAATTGCTCAGAGGTGTTAAAAATAGCCACCTGACTTGCCTCCTGTCAGAGCAGGTTTGTTTATAAGGGTATGAGACACAAGCATGCAATGAAACACAATCTAGACAATCCATTTATTTGCTTAGGCAATTTTTTGAACAGCCTGAATGAATGACCCTAACATAAGGAGTTTCCTAAAAGGACTGTTTCTAAGCGATCATTGGATAAAAGGACAGCTACTGTTACAACACCTTTTAAAGAATGTTAGACACCTTAACCCTGACAGGAAAATCAGGGACCAGTGGCATCCCTGAAGGTAAAGATGACCTGTGTAAAGAGAAATGGCACTTTATTAATTCCTACCTTACCTCTTCTTCATGAAACAAGGTACACCATGTGATAGGACACATCTAAATGATGGGAATAGAGATTAAAATCTGATAATAAAATCAACACACATGAACTCTGCCTCCCCTCCCATATATCCCAACTTACTTAGCAATAACCATTAACAATGAAAATTAGGTACATGCTCATTTGCCATGAAATGATAGGTAACGTGTCTGCTGACTGTCTCTGTATAGGTAGAGGCATTAGAGGATCACGAGTGTCAGTGAACTTGAGTCTAGAATTCTCTACATGAAAATTTTCATAAGGATTTCTATTCTATGAGATCTCAATAATAAAACCATCAGCTAAATACTTTAAAGTTCTATTGCAAACTGCAGTGCACACCGTCACTGTCAATATATTTATTCAGCATTAATAATGGCTTTGTTGATTTACAGTTCTGCGGATAAAGTAGAGCAAATACACAGTACCTTTCTCCTCCTGATAAGAACACATAAGTATCAAGATGTGATTTTTGTAAATACATTATTTTTAAAGAATATTTGTACCTAGAGGTAAAAAATATCTGGTACCAAAAACACCAAAAAGAAAAGAAAGGTTTTTAGAAAGGAGAAGAAAACTCAGGAGAGTTTAGACACTTAAATGACATTAATCCTCTCTAAACTTGTGATATGTATGAGCTAAAACAGACATCTGCGTGTCTAATTAGTTACATTCACACCCCTTTAGCTAAATATCAGTTTGGGCAAATATCTGCACTATATGTACTGGAAGCTGCATCCTAATGTAAGAGTCCCTGTGTTCTGGGTAATATATGCTACTGTTCCCAATGTTAAATGTCATTCAGTAGTTTCTAGAAATAAGCACACTCAAGTGCTTAGTTTATGAGTATGAAGATATTGAAAAGACAAACATCTGTCCTCAGTCCTCCTGTGCAATATATGTATGTGTTTCATTCTCACAAAAGTAAAGGCAGCCTTCCCTTCCCTTTTTCAGTAATCTGGACCCTTGGATTCAAGAAACATTCCAGCACATGCTCCAATGCACCCTTATCTGAGGGCAGTACATTAAAGAACAGTAGCTTGGGCCAACATGTGCGGCTGTGCTCTGGTTAGAGCTTCTTAAGACAGGAACCCACCACACACACAGAGATCTCCCATAGTTTTCAGTTGCCAACTGTTTCTTTGTCAGAGAGAATCTAATTGGTAAACACCTAATTAACAGAACAGTTGTTGGCAGCAGGTATCTAGAGCAATTGCTTCTATTGTAGACCTCAAGAAGAGCTCGATCCCCAGAAAGCTTGTTCATGTCTGACAGCTAATCTAGTACAGTGTGCTATCTCTACCTACGATCTTTGCCCTGTCTGTATCCCTAGATCATCACAGCTAAATGCTACAAACATTTGCTAGGAAATCTTGAATATTCCCTTTGCAGAGTGCACACAATAAATCCAGATCTTAGGGGATGGGTCTACGTTATGCTATGGATGGTCTGTGCACACACAGTGAGCCTGTGTTTTCAAGACATGGGGATTTAAGCTGCAACAGCTCACATATTATGCCCAGAGGCTGTCTGATGTTTACTGCTAGTGTTAGCTTTGTTGCCCTTGCAGAGCACGGTCATCCAGCATATGTCTAAAGATATGTCTGGAGCTACCAGATACACACCAGTGTGGACAAATTTACAATTTCCTCCAAATTCCTGCCTGGAAAAAGGAGAATAGGTATTCAGTGCTCAAAAGCTAGGTGTCAACTCTGAAGCTTATCATGAGATAGGAGTTTTCCATGGGTGTTGAAGAGAAACATACATATACGTCTTTAGTTCATCCAGCTAGCCCTGGAGAGCCAAGGGGACAACCACCTCATCCAGGCTGGACAGAATTGTACTCAAGGAGTTGTGGAATAATGACTGGGGGTGATTTAAAAATTATAATACCAAAACACACCTCCGACCCAAAGTCTACCTGCCTCCAAAGTGTGACCACCCCTCACTGAGCTTGTGCTGGGAATTTTCTTCAGCTATATCTTTAAAAGCGAAATGAGAGAAATTTACACCAATCATAATAAAGGTATTTATGACTAGAGTCACTCAAGCTCCAGCTTGAAGGTGAAAATTATTATAACAATGGTTTAAATAATGGGGGATGTTGGGGAAGACATCATCGTGGACAAGTCAGGGCGGATACTATCACCAACCACCTCTGACTCCTGGGATCAGTCGATGGGCTGAACCTCTCTTCCCCACCCTTAGGGACGCCTTTGGGTAAGATCCAGGCTCTTAAGCTTAGAAATCTTCCTGAGCTGCTCTTTGATTTAACATGTTTGATATACTCTTATATATATCCTTTGCAGACAGTGTATTTATCACCAGCAATCTATTAGAACTTGTATTTCTGTTGCTCGCAATAAACTGCACTTTTCATGCTGCTAGTCGCAGAAGTTCTCTCATTGGGCACCATCAGCTCCTTACTGGCTGTGTGAGACCATGGGGTGCAACTAAACGGGAGTGGAGGTGGCTATTAGTGAATCCGAGCCGTGATAGTTCAGATGCACTGAACACAACCGGACTAGTAGTGCCAAACTGGACATCACTCAGAATCTAAACCTAGCCAGTCCCCAGTCCCTCTGATATCTGAGGACCAGCTGGAACGCAAGGGGGTTTATTTTCTGCCAAGTTACTTTACTCTTTCACGTGACAGAAAAATTGGCATCACGGACAGGATTGTCATACATAAACTGCTGCAAAAATATGACTGTGCTTTTTCCCCAGCTGGGAAGGAGTGGGCCCAAAAATTTTGGAAGGATGAAGAGAAAGTGGTAGAGCGTATTGACACATGGACAAGGTAAAGTAAAACAGACCTCAGCATTTGACAGTCCATATTTGGGTCTGTACTACAGTGAGCAGGATTTGAAATGTCACTTCCCAGTCTCACCCCTCTAAACTACAATAGCCCTTCCAGAAAACAGAGATGTCCTACTGCGTTTATGGCCATTTACAGACAGAGCCAGAAGCAGCATAGACACTTGCAGACTCTGAGAAGCCTGTTTTCTCTGGTCAGTTTTCAGTTAAAAAAACCTGCCCTGGCTCCTCTAGAGAAGAGGATCACCATACTGGGCCAGTAAAGTAATGCACACCACGGGCTTCTGGCAGGAGGTGAGCTCTGCTGTCCAAAAGGCACAGAAGTTTTCCACTTTTCCAGTCACAACACTCAAGGCAAAAAAAGCATCTGGAGGCAAGAGTCTATTCAGATTGTCCCTGAGCAGGCAGGCACAAAATCCCCACTGACAGGGCAGTGACCATCTGAAAGCAGAAGGCAGCCACCTAAGCCACAGGCCATGTAGCAACCTACAGTTAGCTTTTACACATCTCTCAAGTGCTTTGCAAATATATTTTATCCCTACTTAACCCCTTTTCAGCTCCATTTCCCTATGGGTGTTCAAAAACTCAGTGGCTGAGTTGGAAAATGTATTTCTTGCTGGCTCCAGTCTTTGCCAGGAGCACAGGTGCTACTTTAGTAGCTCCCTGTAGATGCTCTTCATGCCTAGCAACAAAAAACTAAATTTTTCTGACAGCAGATTAATTATAGGGGACTCCAAGTAATAGAAAAGGCAAGAGCAAAGTGCCCCACTTTATACTTTAAGGGAAGACTATAATCTGTGTTTGCCTGCACTTTCTTTTCCCTGCCACCAGTACGTTTACTCCCACTGTTCCTTCAGCTAAAGTGAGAGTTCAACCCGATTTTACGTAGACACCGTGGGGAACATCCTCCTGCCAGCAGCATTCAGCTAAACTCTGTTAAAAACATATAAAATCAGTGGGGTTTCTTCATACTCCACCAGAATTTGGTTCGGCTTCTTCCTCTCTTCTAGTGTCTCCAATGCCCTTTACTGCAAGCATCATTATGCAGGAGAAGCACTTGTCTGAAAGGCTCCACTATAACATAGGCATTTAGGCTGCATCCTGCAGGCAAGAGCCCCATACTGTTTTGACAATTTCCATAAGAATTTCTGGGTCTTACATTTTGATTGAACTTTTCCCAAAAATATTCTTGTAGGAACTGTGGACGGTGAATCCAAAACAGAAGGCACTCTGGTTTGGTCTGCACAAAGTTCAGACAGAGGATGAAGGAAATTGATCTTATGCACAGAGAGGAAAAGCAACAACATCTGCTGGATGTTGCTACAGCACTGTGCTAGCATGCACCAGAGCTGAAAAGAGAGATTTACTGTAGGCAAAATGAATCTGCATGTGTAGCCTGAGAGAAATTCAAACAACGAGCAAGTGGGTAAACAGAGAGAACAAATTTATATCTGATGAAATGCTGGTGAAGTTACTATTTAAAACATTTTGCTCTAGAATACAACCTCTCTACAAGACAGTTAAAGGCAGCTGAGGTGAAATGATCTCACCTAACTCCAGACATCAACACTAGTTATACTAGGGGCCTTTCATCATCTGTTTCAGGCATTTCCTTTAGGATTAGGAGAATTGCTTGCTTTTCTCCCTTGACCACAACAGGAGATTAGACAACAAGCACTGCCGCAGAGAACTGTGGTCAGACAAACCCCCCTCAGGCCATCAAGGGACAGTTTTTAACTTGGCACTACCTTTTCAAACAAAACCAAAACTGTTTTTCCCTCTGAAATTAAGAGGAATCAAACTTCAACCAGCAAAGTAAATCAATTCTCTTTCCCCTTTTTGCCATGGAAAAAGCAAGAAGTAACAGGTTCCAAATCAGGTGTAGGGAAGAGCTATGAAAAAATGCAAGGATGGAAAAGGAAGAGGAGAAGGCACCTGAACTAAGGCAAAGAAGGATTTTTCCCAGTATTGATGCTTCAGGTACCACACTGGTTCAACTCCAGCAGACAAGGAAGACATGCATCATGCAAGCATACAACTGGGGTAAATAATAGCCAAAATGGGGCTATCCTGGGAAAAGATAAAACATAGAAATTGTTAGCAGATTTATTTATTATACCAGATTTTTGTATCTAAAACATTTATGTGAGCTAAATATTTAGGTGTCTTTGATAATTTTGAAGAAACAGGCAAAACTAGATCAGATTAAAAGTGCACACTGCAAATGTCCAAGACCTTGTTGGAAGACTCCCACTTGCTCTAACTTTCATCTGTAGAGTCCACCTTTGCTTAGAAAATAAAAAGTCCATACCAGTTATCCCAGATTTGTGAACTTGAATCCAACATGATAAGAAGTACCAACAAAAATGGACAGGATAATTTTTAAACTGTCTGAGCAGATTGGCAGGGATAGGGCAGCTGTTCTCTGTGTGATGGTGGAAAACACCCCTGTAGTTCACAGCTTTCAGTGGTATCCCCTTTATTACCCAGAAAAGCTGAGGAAGCCAGAGAAACAGAACAAAAAAGGCTAAAGATTTAGAGGGAAGGAGCAGTAGTGACAGTAAAGAAGCAGCAAATATATATTATACGTGGAGATATGACTTTGAGGATATCTCGAGGAGTGCTGGAAGGGGTTTTTTTTGAGATGGGGTTGGTTTTTTTAAGATTTACTGAGATAAGATCAAACTAGGTATTTTACATTAAAGGGTATGAAAAACCAGGAGGACTATGAAAAACCAGGAGGACTGTGAAAAAGACAAACTGTTTAAAGAGGAAGTATAGAGGAAGTGGTAAGATATCCAAGAGAAATATGAGGAGAAATCTGCCTGAAGATGACAACCAGTGGGCTAAGTTTCCCATAATAGAAAGAAGTGTTTGGATCAGGTTAAGGGGCAAAGTCAATAAAGCTGATATTGCTGTGGGTGTCTGCTATAGACCTCCCAGCCAGAGCAGTGAGGTAGATGACATATTCTATAAGCATTTAGGAGAAATCTCGAGGTCGCTTGCTCTTGTTCTTACTGGGGGCTTCAACTTCGCAGGTATCTGCTGGAAATACAACACAGCAGAGATGGTACAATCCAGGAGGTTCCTAGAATATGTAGGGGACAACTTCCTCACACAGTTGGTAACTGAACTGACCAGGGAAGGTGCTCTGCTGGACCTCTTGTTTGTGAACAGAGAAGGCCTGGTGGAGGATGTGGCAGTTGGAGGCCATCTAGGAAATAGTGACCATGAAATTATTAAGTTCTCTGTTCTTAGAGATGTTAGGAGAGTGGGCAGCAATACTGACACTCTGGACTTTCAAAGGGCAGACTTTGACTTGTTTCGGAGGTCACTTGATAGAATTCCTTGGGAATCAGTTTTGAAAGATTTAGGAGTCCAGGAAGGCTAGACATTTTTTAAGAAGGAATCTTAAAGGCGCAGGAGCAGGCCACCCCATGTGCCATAAGACAAGTTGGCAGCGAAGAAGACCAGCCTGGTTGAATAGGGAAGTTTGGTTAAAAGTCAGGGAAAAAAGGAGGGTTTATGGCCTCTGGAAGAAGGGGCAGACGACTCATAATGAGTATAAGAATGCTGCTAGGTCATGCAGAGAAATAATTAGAAGGTCGAAAGCTCAACTAGAAGTTAATCTGGCTTTAGAGGTAAAGAGCAACAAGAAAAATTTCTATAACTACATTAAAAATAAAAGAAAGGCCAAGGAGGGCCTCCATCCCCTACTAGATTCAGGAGGAAATATGGTAATAAAAGACAAGGAGAAGGCTGAGGTGCTTAACGTCTTCTCTGCCTCAGTCTTTAGTAATGGAAACACTTGCATGAGGGAAAGTCACTCCCCCAGGCCAAGAGACCGGGGCCAGGAATACAATGTCCCCCCTACAGTTCAGGAGGACATGGCCCATGAACTGCTGCTCAACATCAATGTGCATAAATCTATGAGGCCAAATGGGTTACATCCTAGAATGCTGAAAGAACTGTCAGGGGTGCTCACCAGGCCACTGTCCATCATTTATCAGAAGACCTGGATAACTGGGGAGGTACCAGCAGATTGGAGGTCAGTCAATATAACACCCATATATAAGAAGGGACGGAGGGATGATTTGGGGAACTACAGGCCTGTCAGTTTGACCTCAGTACCAGCAAAGCTGATGGAGCAGATCATCCTGGGTTCCATTATGCAGCACATGCAGGACAACCAGGTGATCAGGCCCAGTCAGCATGGGTTTATGAAGAGCAGGTCCTGTTTAACAAACCTGATCTCCTTCTATGACAGGATGACCCATTTGTTCGATGAAGGCAAGGCTGTGGATGTTGTCTATCTTGATTTTAGTAAGGCATTTGACACCGTTTCCCACAGTGTTCCATTAGAGAAATTGACTGCTCTTGGATTGGATGTGCATACGCTTTCCTGGGTGAAAAACTGGTTAGATGGACAAGTCCAAAGAGTTGAGGTCAATGGAGTTAAATCCAGTTGGCTGCCAGTCACGAGTGGTGTCCCCCAGGGCTCAGTACTGAGACCACTCCTGTTCTAGCATCTTCATCAGTGTTTTGGATGAGAGGATAGAGTGCACCCTTGGTAAACTTGCAGATGACACCAAGCTGGGTGGAAGTGTCGATCTGCTTGAGAGTAGGGAAGTTCTACAAAGGGATCTAGATAGGCTGGATCGCTGGGCCAAGGCCAATTCCATGAGTTTCAATAAGGCCGAATGCCAGGTCCTGCACTTGGGCCACAACAGCCTTCAGCAGCTCCACAGGCCTGGGGAGGAGTGGCTGGAGAGCTGCCAGGCAGAGAAGGACCTGGGGGTGTTGACTGACAGCCACCTGAACATGAGTCAGCAGTGTGCCCAGGTGGCCAAGAAGGCCAATGGCATCCGGGTCTGTATCAGGAACAGTGTGGCCAGCAGGACCAGGGAGGTGATCATTCCTCTGTACTCGGCTTCGGTGAGGCTGCACCTCGAATACTGTGTCCAGTTTTGGGCCCCTTTCTACAAGAAGGACGTTGAGGTGCTGGAGAGGGTACAGAGGTGGGCTACAAAGCTAGTAAAGGTTTTGGAGCATGTCTCTTATGAGGAAAGGCTGTTTAGCCTTGAGAAAAGAAGGCTGAGGGGAGACCTTATTGCTCTCTACAACTACCTGAAGGGAAGTTGTAGTGAGGCGGGAGTTGGTCTGTTCTCCCTGGTGACAAGGGACAGAACAAAAGGAAATGGCCTGAAGTTGAACCAGGGGAGGTTCAGGCTGGATATTAGGAAGCATTTCTTTACAGAAAGGCTTGTCAGGCACTGGAATGGCCCGCCCAGGGAGGTGGTGGAGTCACCATCCCTGGAAGTATTTAAGAGTAGGGTAGATGTTGTGCTTAGGGACATGGTTTAGTGGCTTTTGATAGGTCTAGGAATAAGGTTGGACTTGATGATCTTGAAGGTCTCTTCCAGCTGAAACTACTCTATGATTCTATGACTGAAATGCTGTCATTAAGACCTAATAGAAAGCTGCAACATATACTAAAGCTCATTACCACTCATTAAAAATGTGTCAAGTTTAAAAGAGTGAGATAGCAGTTAAGGGCAAACATCAGAGGTCTTATCAGCTCAAAGTGTATTTAAAATACAGTATGCAGTGAGGTGAACAGGTGCAAGCACAAGCCCACTGCACTGCAACCTAATCCTTACACTGCCATCCCCCCATGCCAGGCATCAGGGACAGATGGTGCAGGGAGCTGTGGAGCTGCTGTGCCAGGATGGGCAGGGGCAAGCAGCTGCCCAGCCCAGCGGGAATGCTCCTACTGTCATCACCCACTGCCCCGGCTTCACTCCATGCCCATCACAGCAGGGCCTTAGAGTCCAGCCTTGAGGTTTATGTTGGGCTCTGATGCTCCTTCTCAGATAGACCGTTCCTTTCAGTTATAGTTTTAATTAATTTGGAATGAATTATTTGGGTCTCTTAATTTCCTGGCTTATTTTGAAAGTCCAATTAATGCCAAGCTTAGTAGCTCCAAAGGCTCCCCAGCTTTCATCTGCCCTGAAGGGATCCAATTAAAATGAGACACTAGTCAAAATGTCAAACCACAATCGTTTTTAAAGCCATTGTGCAACCGATCTATGGCTGCATATAAACCACACAATTACTGAATAAATTGCACAGTACTAGGAAACCTAAAGCCTAAAACACTCTCACTCGAGATGTTATGTCCCCTGTCAACCAAGAACGTGTTCAGAATTTACAGCAAATAATAAAAGTCACATTTCCATTTACAGAACAATTAAAACCATGGAGTATAATAAAAGATGTGTAAATCAGACCATACTACATGATAAGGGCTTAAATGCAGAAAAGACAGTCCAGAAGCTCCACTGACTGTGGAGCTGAAGGACCTCTGAGCCAGCACAGGCAGGGGCTGGTAAAGCCACCCCATGCAGAACAGCAGAAATCTCTCTGTTCTGCTTCCAGAGCCACTCAGGTGCACTGACAATCACTTCAAGGGTCTCCACAGCTGTGGCACATTTTAATCTGAAATTCTTGTGAACCACTTATAATTTTTTTCTGTATTAGCTTTCTTGAATCTTTAGAGAGTGTAATAAGGTCTCACTCATACACACATCCATCACTGGATAAAGTATCTTTCTTGATTTCAACTTGCTTGAAAAATCCTAACTCTTTCATTCTAGCACTGAAAGTATTGTATATTTGTTTACTTGTCCAGCCCGTGAAAAAGAAACAGGGATTAAATCATTGCTGAATGGGAGATTAAATTAAAAACTGAGACAAGTCAAAAATTCAGATGATGATTTGGTTTTAATGAGCTGTAACTCTAACTTAATTCACTTAATCTTCTTGACTTCTGCAGAAAATAGACCCTTACTTTCCTATCAGTCAAACAAATTGTTCCTGTCCAAAGCAGAAAGGTTACTGAGTACTTGGTTTAGCAGAGAAAGTTGCTCAGAATACTGTTTCAAACAGACCTCTTTTTTTTCTTTCTTTTTTTTTTTTTTTTTTTATTTAATCTCATTGCCTTTGTAATTAAAACTCAAAATTTTCCACTCACTTCAAAGCTGAATTTCAGTGGCAAAGAAGGGGATTAGAAACAGATGAGTCTTAGGAACAGCACACTCCTTTGGGGAAACTCTTCCTGGAGGTCACTGCTCTCAGCGTACCACGAAGGCACAGCAAAGAAGCTGTTAGGATACCAGTCCAGAGGATGTCTGAGACTGCACAGGAGATACCAACCAGCACTGGTTGTTGCCAGCCCTCTCTACCCACAGCCTGATGATGCCTTTCTCCTAGGGCAGGGAGATGGTAACAAATACTGCATCCAAGCTTCTGGGTCTGCCCAGGAGAGGGTTGCAAAAAGCCAAATGACCCTCTGGGGAAGGTGCTGCACAGCTAGTGTGTTTCTCATATGTATGGTGCTCTGTGAACTGCCAAGTTCCTCTCCCTCTGTCATTTTGTGGGGAAGATCTCTTTTATACCAAAAATCACACAGGAAATCTCACAAAAGATGATTTTGCTGTATGGTTTTGTGTTCTTCAGCTCTTCCCACCTGTGAAATGAACAGAAAAATGGTAAGATCTTTTTATTTCCATTTGTGCACTACTGGGGAACTGAAATGCAAGCATGTCTTGTCCTGCAAAAGCAAGAAAAATGAAGGTTTGAGTATTTCTGTCAGGCATAAGGAAAGATCAGTAAGCACAGCAGAAATACGGTCCTGTTTCTGCCTGGCTGTAGCAGGTAGGTACGGTGCAGCAGATTTCACACTAAAGCTTTCCCTGACAATCACCGCTCTGCAGGGTCTGAGGCGCTGCAGTAAGTGGAGACAAATGCTGGAGAAGGGCTGAAGTACCGCAGCGTGGTAACAGCTGGTAAATGTCTTTCTAAACATAATAAATGAAAAAGACAGAGTACCAAGAAGCAGCAGTTTTCACCCCTCGGAAGCAAGTATCTGAGCTTGGAGAGAAGGCTGGAGACAATAAGAACAGAATTATCTGGAGCAGTTTGGACAGCCCTGAAAAAGATCAGAGACATTAAACTACCAATGTTTGCTCTTCCCGAGATGCTGCATGTGACTTTATGTGACACCCGCAGTGCAGGGAAACAATGTGCATTTCTATGGACTGTCATTTGTCACCCCAAAATTAAACAATTTTTTAAAATTTCTCGTCATTACCTTCTAAATAACTTATGTGTGACAAGCTTATCCAGGGGTTGTGTAACTTATTTACTAAGCATTTGACATACACTGTTCAGTTGAATTTTGCTTAGCAATACATAGCTAATAATGTGCAAATAATTAAAGGAAAACCATTATGTTCTCTCCAGATACTCCTGTTTTGTTGGCAACATGGTTTTGCCTCTTAAATTCACTTCTTCTGACCTTTTTCCTGGCCAGCTGGGTTTCCCCTTCCACTCCAGAGAATTAATATTTTATTGTAGTGTTTCCCTGAGTTGTCTGAGTTGGGGTGGGTTCTCCAAGTCACAAGTCCCTGCCATGGGCAGGTGTTTCTTCACCCAGAGGACACTCTGGACTACACTTTGAAGTTGGAACAGACACCTCTCTCCATGCTGCTTAACAAAATATAGTATTTTACAGATTTTTTTGCCCTGTACAAGCCTCCAGATTGAGGTTCAGCAGAGATGTAAAGGGAAGGTAACAAAGGACTTAGTCCCACTTATCTGAATCCAACACCACACACTGCCACAACATCCTTCAGGATTTTTGCTGATGTTTGCGCATTGGCTACCAACCCAAACCTCAAAGCAGTGTAACTAAAAAAGCATCTCCAACCTTTAAGGGAGCCAAGTCAAGTCATGGATCATAGGTTCAGGAGTTAACTCCAACAGAGAAAAGTTTTTGTATAACTTCCTCAGTGGGTCTGGGCAAGAGCTGAACATGGCAGTGTGGGTTCATTACACTCCAGGAAACCAAAGGATGGCATGGTACAAGTCACGTACACTCTCAATAAGCCATCTGAGACTCATCAGTAGATCAGTTACTTGTTGATGATATACAGGAAGAAGAACCACGTTTAATAAAGAAACATTAATCTCTGTTCACAGATTCACCACTTGTTATTATACACACCCACAGAAAGAAAGGGCATCAAATTGGTTACACAGTGTAAAATTGCTTTCTAAGCTCAACCTCATATGATGTCAAACCTATTTCTTTTCTGGCATATGTCTTTTTTCAAACACTTGTCTGCCTACATGAATAAATAATTAAGGATTTGGGAAAGCAATGGGTCCTTATTACAGCACTTCTCCCTTCTCTGTTACAGGAATGACCTGCCAAGCTCGAAGTTCATACATTACAAGTGAGATCCTGTGGGGTTACCGTTTCACCCCCGTCCTCACTCTGGAGGATGGATTTTATGAAGTTGACTACAACAGTTTTCATGAAACATATGAGACCAACACACCAGTTTACAGTGCCAAAGAGCTGGCAGAAATGGCCAGTCGAGCAGAACTGCCCCTGACGTGGTCTGTTTCCAGCAAGCTGGACCAGCATGCTGAGCTGGAAACTGAAGAGGAAGAAAAGAATCAAGAAGACCGAAATGAAAGAAACGGTGATGTGGCCAACTTGGAGAATGAATCCAAAGTGTAGAACCACTGGAGGCATAAGGGCCACATGACCTCCTTTATCTTCTCCCTCTTTACTCTTCAATTTTTTTCTCTGACATGTCTTTTTTTTTTTTTTTTTCCCTTGTTATTCTTAGTTCTGGGAAAATAAATACTTAAGATGCAAAATATCTACCTGCCCAATTTAAACTCAAGAAATTCACAGACTAAGCAAGGATGTGGGTTAAAGCTGCAATACCCATTATTGATGGTGGAATCTTGATCCCCACACTACTAATGACTGCTGGCTTCCTCAACACCTCTCTGAGTTCAGACCTCCAGGTTCATTCACATCAACAACAAAAGAAAACCCAAAAGCAATGGGAATATATGCAAAGGATTTAAAAGGAAAGACTAATTACTTCTTATCAAAGTGATGGGCCTTGGCTTTTATGTATTTCAGAACAGTTTTTATGTATTTCAGAACAGTTTCAAATACTAAATGACAAGCCTCTATGAAATGGGCCTTGCAGCTTTAAGATGAAGGTGAGCAGAGGAATCTGCAATCCAACATGATACTGTACATATGCCTTATGTAATTATTTTCTCTTTACATTTAGTAATAAACACTGCATGTACAAAAGTACTGTAGTAAAGAACTTCTAAATAATGTACATAGATGTGTAATTAATGTAGGTTTAGAAACAGACTTCTAGAAATATTGGGATGCAAAAACTAACTACCTATCAAGTAGTCATTTCTCTTCTAATATTTGGATTGTAATATCGATTCCCTCCCCCCCTATATCTATGGCTCTTCTAATGCATGATATTTTCTTCAGTGTACCAGACTGGCAGCTATTTAGAGTACCTCACTGTTTGCCAAACAGATCATTTTACTGACTCTAAAAAGCCATAAGTCTGGGAAAGGGCAGGGCAGAGAAATGGTAATAATTACTGATATACTGTGAAAATGTTTACAAATAAGGCAAACCATTCCTAGTTATTTTTTCGGCAGTTCAACCTAAAATTTAGGCTGTGGCAAACTCAAGGCAAACCAGAATTTCCTGTATATTCTTAATATAGAGAGCATGTTTCATGTGGAGGTATTATCCTTTATGTGCAATATCTAGGGAAACCTCTTCTTTCTCCCCACCCAAACCATGGGATTTCAGTGGAATAGTTTGCTACAGAAACAGCATAAGCCATCAAAAACCAGACATTACACCTTAGTGAGTAGATTTTAGCTACTCAGTTAGGAAAGAAGCAGCTGAATTTGTTGACAGCACTAGTGCTTGGCAGGTCTGGTAGAGTCACGGATGGTGCGACATCCCTGGGTATATGCTTCAGCAGGGTTTTTCATCTTAACACATGGTTCCTGCCACCCATGCTCAGGAGAGTGGTTCCCTAATGACTTTCTTCACCTGAGGTTAGCTCCTTGGCTGTTATAAATCAGCATAAATCCTGTACATTCTGACTTGAGAACTTTAAAATTAACAGGGCAGTGATAATTTGCATAGCTTACCTGGCAACACTCCTGCAAGTAGAGGAGATGATGTGTACTGGCCACTGTTTCACGGACATGTTCCGTATGGGGCTGCTCACATGGTGGGGTGTTGCACAGTGCTAAGGACCGCTCAGTCAGGCCCAGCGTGCATAAAATAGTACCTGTTGAAAAAATGCATTGCCTTTAGTGGGCCTTTGCTCAGGCCCATCAAGAACAGCATTTCGGTCAGCGAAGTGAGAAGAAGCTGCAGCCTTAATTATGTTTTTTTGTACCTGCCTACTCTGGAAAGGAAGAATACACTGAAGAGAATCTGAAGCATTTTTGTGCAGAAACATTTATGTTAAAATAGAAGAGAAAAAAAAAAAATAACCTCAGGAGAAACTTAGTGGGCAGGTGGAAATTTTGCACTGTGATATAGCTTTCACGTTAAATTCACACCTATTTTCCTTTTTGTTTTTTGCTGAAAAGACAGTTCCTTTATAATTTTCACACAGTGTGGCTAATTGATGGGGGTTTCTGCAGGTCCTCTAGCTGTGCTTCAAGCTGAGGCAGGCAGAATAGGGTATGGGGAAAGGGTTGCACACCAGGGACTGGCAGATCAGGCTGGATGGAAATAATGTTTTGTTTCAGCTCTGAACATTTTCCCTAAAAGGCTTTCACAAAGCAGCATGACATAAGGAACGATGCAGAATATGGAATTTTGTTCCCTTCACCTGGGAAGGCTGATGCTGCTGACTCGGTAAAGGTTACTTATACTTAACTCCTGTGAAACAACACTCATTTTGCTTCAAACCTTTCAAAGCTTGTTCTTCTGCCCCAGCATCAGCAGCTGCCAAGTGTTCCAGTTCATCCATCACAACCTACCGCTATGGCTACCCATGAGAGGTACTGAGCATTGTTAAGGAAGAGTGGCTCCCAAGCTCCACTGGAAGGCAGAAGTCTTACAGCAGAGGTGCCAGGGGTAGCACGGCATCAGTAGCAATGAGCCGCCCGCACGTGTCAGTCCTAGCGAAAGGTGCATGAGCTGAAAGCAAAGCATTCCTCTGAGGATAAACCTGCTTTTTGCTCTTGTAAGTTACTGGGCCACTCTATAATTCATTGCTGCAGTTTAACAAAAGTTTGCATTAATTAGAACAGCAGCTCAGGGCCCTAATTAAACCTTTTTCGTGTCCTTTAGCACAAAAAAATAGACTTTCCGCCACTGGGGCATGCGCATGTGTAAGCTATATTTTTGTGAATAGGGCACTTAAAGCTTAAGGTGTGTATGTTTGTCCTTTCTCTCTCTCCCCCTGTATTTTATTGTCTTTGGTATTAATGTAGTATGGACTGTAAAGTTTATGAAATCTCATTTTTGTAACATAAGCTTAAAAAAAAATAGAAGCCTCCAAAGCTTTCAACAGGGAAGCTTCACGTAAACTTTGTACTAGAATGTCCCTATCAAACACCTCTATTTTTCTACAATGATTGATTAAGCAGTTTAACAATGTATTTTGTGTCAATGATTTCAACCAAACTGGTAAAAAGACAATTAAGAATTGAATGCTGTTAATTAACAATGGATTTTCAAGCCGTATATACTGAGTGGTGTTTTCATTAATGATAAATAACTTAACCTGGGAACTTCATCTCCTAATCCTAAACAATATAGCATGAAATATCGGTGCCCTATGGGAATATTTTTAGCAAATCATATTTAAGGAACATGAATAATGCAATATTTTAATATAATTTAGTACATAATTAATCAAGACCCATTACATCTCTATAATACTTCACTAATACATGAAATCTTTTCCTCAGAGTGTGAACTTCAAGAGCAAAAGAATTTACAAAGGTAAATGTGAGCTCTCAATAATCTACTGCAGCTCTCAATTCCTTCTTCCAATGAACAGATATGCTACAGAGGTGCTTTGTACAGACTTCAGGCACAGGATTGTACAGTCTTCTCTGTCTCTCTCTCACATTTTATGCTTTCTTTTTTTCTTTTTTTTTTTTTTTTAACACACTAATTTTTTCTCTCCTGCCCCAGTTTCCAAGACAGATCTTTCAGGTGTTGGTAACAGACATGGATACACTGCTTTTAATTGAGCAACACAAATTCATATTGGGTGACAAACTGGCCTTCAGCAAATACTTGAAGTTCTGTTTTATTAATTAGCAATAAATGCCACTTTATCAGCATAAAAATAAATTTCAGAAATTATTTCCAAATAGACATCAAAAGAAGCAAATGTCTTAGCAGCATATAACTGTTATGATCTAGATCTTTGCCCTACAAAACCATAGTCACTGGCACTGACCTGAGCCATCCCAAGAAAGTTAACTTCTGTGATCAAAGTTGAACATCTGCTTCTACAAAGGGCCTTGCTGCAAGTGTGCAGGTAGAGAGGATTGCACAGCCCTGAATCAGAACTCTGCACATCCCTTGCAAGGTTGAGGAAGGAGGTGTTGTGCCAGAGGAGGATCCCCAGTGGGCAGCTGCCAAAGTAGGGGAGACAAGGTGCTGGCAAATGCAATAGGAAAATGCTTGAGGGATAGTTTTAAGTTAACTTCAACACAGGCTCTGGCTTTAGTCCTGGTGTATGGAGGTGCCCAGGTCTGGGGTTGCCCATGTTCCCCTGTTGGAGTTAAAGAGGAAACTCAGGCCTTTCAAAACCAGGGAAGAAATCTCTTTTCAGCCACAGGGCAGAAGTTCCTATTTCACTCAGCTCCACAGTGTCAGGCTGCTTAGGAGAGATAAGACCTGGATTCAGTGCTCTATTCAGCCCAGGAGGTTCAAAGACACATCTCACTTCTCCCAGGAAACTAACACTGCCATCACAGCAACAGCAGAGCTCCATCCCCTGGGTCAAGGCCTGACTGGATCTTGAATTCTCCCACTAGCCCAAAGAAAATTTAAATCCTGTGTTTTTAGTGGAAAAATGCCTCATACCCTGGGTCCTTAACAGCCTCCATCCTACTGGTCACAGGGCTCCCTGGCTAACTTGCAGAACTCAGGCTGAGGAAGACATCGTGCTCAGGTTTCTCACCTCCTGAGCCAGTACAGCCAGCAGCCAGCTGCATTCTGCAGAGGTGCAGCACCACGGCCTTTGCCTATATTTTTAAATGCAACCAGTTACCATGTCTCCTAGGAGGGCAAATCCTGCAAGGACTGCATTTGATGTGCTCTGAACATCACCTGCCAGACCAGACTCACCAGGTGGTAGTGGAAGCAAGACAGGTTGTCTTATCTCAGTCCAGCTTCTCTGCCAGACGGGTACAGCAGCATGCAGCCCTTGGAGGATACACGATGTTACACCCAGAAACTGTGTCCAGCAGGAGGAAGGGGTATCTAGGACTCCTGCCCTTTGCAAACCTGAATTTAAGCAAGTGCTGAATTTATACCACTTCCTTTAGTTAGCTCATGTGGGTGTGTGAACTAGAGGACCAACACCAAGACTGTAATTTGTCTACATGGCAATGGGAGGATCAGACACCTCGGGTAGGACATTTCTTAGCAGCTACCACCAGAACTTCTGACTGTGAAATATAAACTTTTTACTATTATAGTACTCTCTGTCCATCAAAGTATCTTTCTTTTCAGAATATCAGCCTCCTTAACAACCATGCTATGAAGCCCAGAGAGATTTTAGGCTATAAATCAGACCTAAAAAACCCAAGAACAGAAGTTGGCTTTTCTTCCACTCTTGTTCCTTCAGCTTGTAAACATGCTGTTTGGAAATGCACACTTGGAAAGCAGGCATAAATTTGGGCTTTGTATTGTAACTAATTCTTAAAGACAAGACCTGAAAACTGATATTTATTATTTATATAAAGTGATGCTCTTTTATGCTTCCTGAGTGAATTTTACACTTCTAGGATCTGGCTTTTTGGAGGAGAGGGGTGGTGTTAGACATTCCAGGGTATGCTTCATTTCGTGCATTTAGTTCAAGCATATTTCTACTGATTTACAGTTTTACAGATCCTCTGAATTTCCAGAAATTATGATCTAGTGGCAACTTCAGTGTAATGGTGTACTTAATTTACCACTTGCCATTCTCCCATTTATTGTTTGTATACTAACGCTCTAATACAGTTACACACAGTACACAGACATAGCCAAAGATAGAATTCCAAAAAGACCCAAATAGCATGCTATTTCATTTCAAGTGTGAAATCTGTTTTCTATCCTAAGCAAATTTATAAGTATAAGCCACAGTTCTTCCCTTATCCTCCCTAACTTGTGTGTCATCCACACAGAATAAAACTTAAGAGATTCAAATTATACCAGCTGCTTTGAGTTTTCTTCTCAGAGGGTAGGACTGGGGAGATCCCTCCCCTCTTTTTTCCTTTGCTTTTTAAAAATCAAAAGCAGGAGCTGCAAACTCACAGCTGCAGCTCATGGACAGTTGTCTGCAAGCTACAGGCACCAGCCTGCTACCATCTTGCTTTGAAGTCTGCATCAGCTATTCTTCCAAGCCATAGAGCTGTTTTTCCTCCACTGCTTATAGGCAGTCACTTGCATTAACTTTTCTGGAAGGCATAAACTTGAGGAACTGGTGGAGAACTGTTACCCCACAACACTTTCCTCCACATGCTTTTCACAGTCTGTTGGACTGGAGTCCTCTGGACTTCTTCCAGCTCAGGAAAGGAGGATGTCTGGCACACAAGCACGAATCCTTGCAGCTACCCTCCCTTGCTGCTTCCCCAGCATCATGACCAGGAGGACTCAAATTCCTCACTGAAATACACATACTAAAGTATGTGTGTAATGTGGTGCTTGAGATGGCACTGTTCTATCTCAGAAAGGATGGGAATGCAACGTACAGTGCTCAATCCATGTGCACAGCACATGGTACACAACCTTCTGCTGAGCTCAAGAAATGGAGCTAGAGCACCACACTGCTCTTTAAACACCTAAGAGGTCTGAGCAAGAATATAACTCTAATCAAATTAAACTCAAAGTAAAAAGGACATTTTTCAAAAAAATATTATCATATTTTAATGAGAAATATCTAATCTGAAAATATCAGTAAGATTAGGGGTGGGGAACCCAAACTGTTACAATTTTAAGACATTATAATGAATCTTGTTCCAACAGTGGTAGTAGCTACTTTCTTTTCACAGCAACATTTTTGGTTTAGATGGGTGGGATGCTGGAGCTAACCTCCTAAATCTCTGCTTGTGATTTTCGGAACTGCTGAATATTTACAAGCTCGTACCAAGATCAGTAGAAATTAGAAGGCATTTCTGTGAAAAGACACCATCTGCTTGGATGACAACATAAGAACTTGGAGCCTTTTGCTCCTACTTTTAGACTCCCCAGGAGATGATGGAGTCAGGAGAGGTCTCCACCTCACCGAAATGCCATCCACATCGAATACATGCCAAAGTCCTAAAGAACCCACACATGTTGCAGTAGATTTTAGGCACACATTTTTAGACACCCTAGGGATTACTAAAGGCCCTGTCAAAAGTGTTAAAGACTCTATGAAACAAGATTGAAGAATGACTTGACTTTCTTAAAGGCATTTTATTGCAATCAGTTTAAGGTACAGCAGCAGAGTAAGAGGAGGAGCCTGCACAGCTTACACTTGTGCTGTAGCTGCTGTAGGAAAATATGGGAACCATCATTCAGCAGAGAAAACACCAATCCTCATTTCTAATAAGTTCAATAGTTAAAACATGGGACAACAAGATAATGCACTTTCTAATCAAAAGGTTAAATGGCTCATAGCACATACAAAAGATCCCTGGAAAGGGAAAGACAGGTATACAAACAAGTGCAAAGTCTACAGATGAAACCCAACAAGTCTTTGCCAAAGGGCAGGGCCACTGAAGTCAAGGGTTCAAAGCTAAGCCATGCTACTGGCCATTTTTTACTTTTTATACACAAGTAATAATTTGCCTGACATGCACAATATTACTATTAATAAGTACAGTAAAGCAGGACCAAAACTATTGCTTACAAGTGTTGGCTAGCCAAATCATCCCAGGGAAATCTGTATAATGAGAAGAGACAAGGGAGAGATTTCTTCACTTAAATGCTATTCAGCACTTTTTTCCCACTCTGTGAAATGTATTAAAGTAATACCAACAAGAGATGGCATTGTTTTAAAATAAATTCAAAAGCAAGGGGGAAAATGTTCAATGCACAAAACTCATTCTGCCTCTTCAAGACTCTATCTTTTGCCACTATTTACATGGCAAGGAAGAAATTAGCTGTATTCTGGTTAGAACTTACAGTACTGATTGTAGAAAAGCTTTTATCTCTTGAGAGGCACAAATTCAAAATTTGTTTGAAGAAAAATCACAGCCAGCTCACCTAATATAACTAATACATGTAAAAGGAGTTAAGCTCTGCTTAACCTCATTTCCCAAAGAAGAAACAGCAGACTAGAAACAGAAAAAAACCAACCAAACAAAACCTACATAGAAATTTTCCTGGAAAATGTCAGAGAAAAATGTTGCTTTACTTCATAAATTTGCATAACTATTTCCTTTTTCTTTTTTTAATTACACTATTTGTTCTCTCTTTTTATCAACACTCTGACTGATTTGCAAAAAAATCTGTATGGCCATAAAGATAACATTTTTCAAAAGTAAATCAATTTTTTTTCCGGAATTTATTTTGGGACTTTTGAGTAATCTGTGGATTAATACTGATAATTAAAACAAGATCAATATAGTGAACTGCTTCAGAGAAAAAAAAAAAATCACAAAAATTAAAATGTATCACTTTACAAATCAGACGGGAATATTCCATTCACAGTTTTTCCCCCCTCACATTTCCAAAATAAAATAATGAAGCATTTTCACACTAGAACAAAAGGTTTTGTTCAGCTGGAGACTTTCTTGAAATGGGTTGAAAAATCAGGTTTTGCTCATCTTTGCAGATAATGAACAAATTCACACTATCAAATTAATGTCAGTTTACCTACTGTAAAAATGAATAGGTTTTATTATTTTTTTAATAAAATACACTGCTGGAGACATCTAGCAGTGAAGAAATCTGCCACCAAGCTCACCCTTACAATATGAGTCAGTCATTGCCATGACTCCCATTACAGCTAAAATTAAACTATTCCCAATATGACATTCTGTACATTTTCACAAAAATGGACTTGTGAAAGGTTTGGACCAATATGTCAAGGACCCACCTGAGATTTCGGAAGTGTAGGCTCAACCTCCTGCTGTAACTGACTCAGACAGAAATTTTTGATCTTACATCATCTTAAATATGGAGTTGAGGAAGCTCAAGCCAGATCTCCTTCTTCCCCTGGCAGTTTCTACCCATCAGGTTACAAATAATCAGTCAATCTGTTGTAATCTCTGAAGAACTATCCAGAAAAAAATATTGTAAAAAATGAAAAATTGTGGTGAAATAAAAAAATTCTGAGCAGAACTACCATAAAAATCACAGTGAGATACAAAGGTTTTCTGTAATCACTGGCTGAAACTGGAGCTGTGCCTCTAAAGACTGAAATGCAGTACTCTACCCTGGTCTACCTGTAACAAGTGAATAACCATCTAAGAAATGAATGATTAAAAAATGCTCATAGATGACAGTCTGTGAACAGCAGGAGAAAGAAGAAGGGTTGTACAAGTGCAGGGATCGAAATGCTGACATGTTCCTGTTCCAGCAATGGCCCCTCCAAGTTGCATCCAAAACACTGAGGAAGTACTGACTGATTTTTTTCTGCATTGTGTCTGTCCCACAATGGAAAAATTCCATTGCAGAACAAAAAAGGTCAAAAAAAGGAGAAAAAAATAGGAGGGGAAAAAAGTTAAAAAAGGCCTTGTTCCCACTTCTCCAAATGATGTCCTGAATATCTCATGAACTTGTATACTTAAGGTTTTGTTTGTTGGTTTGGGGTTTTTTGTTTGGTTTGGGGTTTTTTTTTTTGCCACCTTGGCCTGATAACTGTGTTCGTGGTGTTTCTCTTGGTAAACATGAGAACAGAAGAGGAGAAGCCCACTCTTCTTAAGAAACAAGCATCTGCCTGATGCCGAGCACTGTGACCTTAGAGTACCTTAAGCCATAACAAATTAAAACTTGTTATCAAGTTTTTTCCTTGACAATTCAAGTAAGTAGTAGCAAGTCGTCTACACTTTTCTTGGAAGCCCTGGGTAGAGCCCTCAAAACTGAGAACATCTACCTTTTGGCTTGCTGGCCCTTCAGTGATCTGTGCTGCAGGCAGCCAGCTGGTAACAAGCCCTCAATGTCGCCTATTTAAATAAAATATATATGAAATGGCCATTATAGGAAAATTGTTTACCCACTTTAAAAAAAAGGATACTAATAAATAAATTATTACCTCTGGAACAATAAACAGCTTTTGACACTGTCTTGTGATAATTTGCTTATGTTTCATCCACTGAAATACCAATGTGCTATTAGCAGAAGGGACAGATATAGGAGAGAGCTGAGAATGAAGATTTGTTTTCCTTAACTATAGGCTAGAGTTCAGGCTCTGATTTTTGTCTTCGGCATTTCTTACACAACTGCAGAACCCAGGGGAAAAATTCACACATGTATTTTGAATACAGTTTTTAACTGGACTTTGATTCCTTGCAGTATTAATTAAGCTTGACATGAGTATGACTGGAGTTGGGTTTTCTTCCTATATCACAGACCAATCAATGGCTTTGCAACCCTGTGTTCACCTGTGGGTGGTGTGCCTAAAAGGCTCCACATTTGGAGAAATGATGCGTGTTGCAGCAGGTGTGGGTGAACAAGGACTTCGTCACAGCCTCAGGTCTGGAAGTGCGCCACATATTTTATTGACTCCATTCTACCCACCTCAGCTAAAGGCAGGCTACATTCCTCATCAGTACATCATGTTTCGCTCTTGGTTGATTTGGCAATTGTTTTATCAGAAAATTAGCAAAATGCTATCTGAGTTAATGTGTCTAGTTTGCCTGCAAACTTGCTCTCATCTGGCCTGCAAACGTTAGGGGTGCACATGGCTTAAACACAGAATCACAGAATGACAGGGGTTGGAAGGGACCTCTGGAGATCGAGTCCAACCCCCCTACCAGAGCAGGTTCACATAGAACAGATCACACATGATCACATCCAGGTGGATTTTGAATGTCTCCAGAGAGGGACACTCCACCACCTCTCTGAGCAGCCTGTTCCAGTGCTTTGCCACCCTCAAAGTAAAGAAGTGTCTCCTCATGTTTATATGGAACTTCCTATGTACAATTTTGTGCCTGTTACCTCTTGTCCTGTCACCGGGCACCACTTAAAAAAGACTGGCACCAAAACACAGGTTGCATGGCTCCAGAGGTCTCCAATGGTCTGTTCCTGTGAGTATCTTACTGGGACTTGACCTAGCCAGTTCAAAGCTGGTGGAACACATACAGACTTACACTGGTCACTGCTTGTATGGCACTGCAGGAACATGCACCAACATTAGCCTAAAAACAGAGGATACACAGTCACAGAAATTATCTGTCAGGTCGAAACTGATGAGGTTTGTGTGTTATGCTTCCAGGTCACATTTTTTATATAAACATAGTTCTTCATCGTTAACCATGGGGACATTGTATTGTTTCACACAAACGCTGATGATTTGCTGGAAGAAACAAGGCAGAAAGAAAAGGAGGAAAAAAAAAATGTTTCTTCCTCTAACACTTAAATAACCTAGTAGATGAAACCCAATCTCTTTTGGTTGGTGCTTTTTCAATTATCCAACATTACAAACTCCAGTGTTCAAAAAGCTAAAAAGTTACAAGATTATCTTAACAGACATAATATTTTAAAAAGTAAGATACTTTTCAATAGGTCTTGTACTCCTAAATTAGTAAGATGACTATGAAAGAAAGATCAGCCTCCAAGTGGTGTCCTAAGAAAAGCTTCATTATTGGTATCAGTATACTTGAAATTTAATAATGTTTCATTAGGATAATAACATCAAAATATTTTCTACTGTCCATATATCTGTGGAGTTATGCTTTGATTATGTGGGGAAAACAGCTAATAGACTATAAATAGGAAAGTTGAAATAATGAGTTTTGGTAGATAATGATCTTGGTCTCCAAGACATTTTGAAACTGCCTTTCAACAGTTTCAGGTAGCACTTTCTCAGCTTACCTCAAAGTATATTTTCTTTTATACCTTAAATATTCCAGCACTAGACTATCACATAACATACTGCAATCAGATTTCAAATAAACAGATATTTCTTTAAATGTATTTTATAATTAAGCAATTTTTAATTTAGCAGAACTCAGTTTTCTCAATCGGAACTCAGCTGTCTATTCTGTACCATGTCCCTTGCCTCATCAGCCATTTTGCTAGACTAAATCCTGGCCACCCCTTGTGCCATGTCCCAAAGCAAGTCTCTGATTCTCATTGCTCAAGTTCTTTATAATTTGCTTGTTTTGCAAAGCCCATAAGAATTAACTATAAGTCAACTTTGTTTGATTGTCATTTGGAGAATGGAATAAACTGAATCAAATTAGAGACATTTAAATTTTGAGTAAGTGCCATAAACTAATTCTGTGCAATCAAACAAATCCACTTCAAATTATATCATTAGCTAATTTAGATTAATTTCCTAAGTAGACAAGTCTCAGCTATAAAGCATGAGACAACAGATAAATGTGAAAAGGAAGTGATGCAGCGCTGATGTTAAGTTGGGTAAGGCTTCAGTATCAGTGGATGTGTGAACTAACCAATATTAAAGTTTTTGTAACTGTCAGAAATAAAATAGAAGCTACAAGGAGGAAAATTAAAGCCATACATAAAATTACTGTGTTGCTACTTATGAAGAGCTATTCTCAAATGCAAAAGAGAAACTCAAGGAAGATGAGAAGTCTTTTGATAATTGACACTTAAATTTAGAACATAAAAATATGCATTTAAATATAAATTTAATTTAAATTTTTGAGCCATAAACCTGAATTTTAGCAAAGCTCCTAGAAATAGACAAAGCAGGACTGGAATAGAGAGGTAGATTACAGGCTTTTCCACAAAAAATGGCTGCTTATTTTTCATCCAAGGATGGGATGGAACAGAAATGGGGATGGATAGGGAGAGGAGAAGAGGTTCAAGAGACCTGCTAAATTCCCACAGCACGTTCCAGAGGGATTGAGGTATACCTCTGCAGAAATTCTGAAGAAGCATCTCTAGAGAGCTGATCTCTAGGAGACCCCACAGAAGAAAGCCAGTGGGAGGGAGAATTCAATGTGACAGCAATTTGGTGTTTCACAGGCACCAACATACCTTCATTGCAAAGGCTGGAAACAGCTGAAGCAGCCTTCAGAGATTTGGTTGTAGAATAACCTCCCCACAGCCCCACAAGGGTGCTTCTGCCCAAGGGAGAGGGTGGGATGACAGCACAGAAAGAGAAAGATGACAGTGACTACAAACAGTGCACTCAGAGAGAGAGTCTGGGTACAAATAGAAGGAAGATAGGCAAGAACACCCGTGCTGTGAAAAAAAAAAGTCAAAAACCCCCCCCACAGTTAGGAAGACAAAGGTAAAAGAATAAAAATGTGTCCAAGAGATTAGAGACAGGAGCCTTTCAGGGACAAGGGAAGGAAGAGAATGAAAGCAAGGTCCTTCTACCTTTCTATAAGCTGTTTCATCTGTTCCCGAGTTCTAGCTGGTTTTCATGTTTTTGCAAATCCTTGGTTCGTGTTTGCTTTCCATATGATAAGGGAGTGGACTTCAAATTACTGGATAGCATCATATCCCCTCTAACCTGACTATTCAGACTGAATGATTGGATTCAAGCTATTTTTTGTTAAAATCATGAAAAATAGGTATGAATTTAAGCAAATTCAATGTACCAAAATTAATAGAGAAAAAAAACCCAAACAGTCCTGGGAATATGAATCATTAAAATACTTACCAACTCCCACATTTGACGTCTAATACATATTTTTTTTCTTAAGTTAGTAAATAACTGAACAACATTTTCTATTAATTTGTTTTGTTATGGAAACAAGAGGAGAAACAGCATTATCCATGTTTCTGTCCCCTGCTGGCATAAAAGAACTGAGTATACTAGATATAGTTTTATATGATGTCAGTAGATTATTACTCCCTTCATGACAAATTTTACATCGTGTTAGATAACTTCTGTAAAAGGACCAAGGATAGAAAAAAAAAATAGCCAACTCTTCGTAGAAAATTATCATCTTTCACAACATTAAAAAAAACCAAGTTGCCGTTATATGAACAAACCACAAGCCTACAGCCTCCAAACAACATGCATATTTTATTAGCATAACATGCAGCAATAGTACTGCTTCTGTTTTGCTAAAATGTGCTGAAAGAAGAGCAAGACAGTAACATTTTCATCAATATTTTCATTTTAATTCTATGGAGTTTTTTTCTATGAGAATTGAAGGTATTGTGACACCAATTTAGGAAACTCTGTCTTTAAGCACGGGAATGAAGCTGTGCACTTAAGGTCATGGGTGTGCACAAATACCTTTCCCAAATTAACCTATGAATGTTATTAAGAGCTACTCAGCACATTTCAGGATCATCTTAAAACCATTTGGTTTTGTAAATGACACATCATTGAATTCCATTTAACACGGTGGGCTGTAAAGCTGTTATATTTACTCCTCGTTGAACAATAATAACCAGGGCGTGCAAGTTACTGGTCTAATTCCAGAGCCATGCTTAACCTACTGCCTGCGTGTAGCTGTTTGCTACCTAAGAGATCAGTAAAGGGAGCCACATCTCCCTCCAAGGGAGCAATGCTCTTATGCAACAACCAGTAGACATCAGCAGAGCTGGCTAAAATCTTTCTAGGCAAATTTACTTCATTTAGAACAGAAAAATAAAATAAAATCTTGCTGATTTGGTAAGGCTCTCCTGGTTCTCAGTGAACAGAAGCAAATACAAGAAGTATTTATGTGAAATAATCCATTTCATAGGGGGATTTTTTAATTTTGCCTCAGTCTTATCATGATGCATGAAAATTGATGGTTTCCTTTCATTTTCTTAAGACTCAAGTTACTTGGAAGCTGAAAGCCTGAGGAACATGCAGGGTGGCCTTTATGCCATTTGGTAGTCTGTGCCAAATGGCCTTGCTATTACTGGCTGACAATTCACCATAATGACATCCTGCATTTTTATAATAACACTGAAAAGGAGAGGAACGATTTTGTAATTTTTTTTTTGTTGGGTTTTTTTTTTTTTTGGTAAATGTTTCTCCTATAAACTGCAAATCTGGTCAGAGCTGCTCAAATGCATGCAAAGATTTATTTAACTTTCACTGTGAAGCAAAGAGGGAGCTATCAGCCAGGCAGCTCTTGCTTCAGTCGTACTTGATGGAAAAAAAAACCCTGTTATCACTGAAGACAGCTGGCATAGTACCTTTTCCGCTGAGACTGCACTATTATTTTTTTTCTCCATAGTCTTGCACAGATTCAATGACTGGAAAAAAAATGGTTCCTGCCCATTGAAAATTATAATTGTGTCAGAAGAGTAGATGGATTTCATAGAGAGTTTATTCCTTTCTTTTATTTGTTTTTTTTTTTTCCTATCTTAAATTCTTTACTTTCTTTGAGCTTTATCCACCCTGCTTTCTTCCCATCACGTTCTTTTCTTGACTGATGTGTACAGGTGTTTCTGCTTTCCATGCTATATCAGATATAGTCTCGCTGCAGTCATCTGATACAGCAGTTCAGCTATTTCTGTAAAGTTTTTTCTCTGGCATGGATTTTGGTAAGCTCCTGAAATCTAACTTGCTTGTGGACCTCTGATGCACCAGCTCTAGAAACTTGCATTTTATATTCCATTACTCCACCAACATGACTGAGAAACATCCCCTGCAAATATATCTTACTATTTTTACAAATCCTTCTAATAGCATTATGTTCTCAGATTTCTTCCATCGACGGCTGCAGAATTTTTTCAATGTCTCATTATTATTAATAGCTGTTCATCCTTCATATCTCTTACCTCAAATTCACTTTCAGTTATTTCTGTGTTGACAGTTGCAGCCTCTGCACTTTATCTAGTCTACTGTGTAATGTCTCCCCTTTCTTGAATTATGTTCTCCTGATGCATCCCAGACTGAGTTAGCACTTTTGTCTTTCTGTCCTGAGAAATACAGCACAAGTTCCACCTTCACCTCTTTGCATCAAATGGCTCTTAAAATTCCTTAATAAATGTAAAAATAGCCTTTTACTTTTCCCAAACTGATGAATTCAGCCTTGTGAGATTTTTTATTCATAGTATACCTAGACAGAGTCCAGAAGTGCTGGACTGAAGTGTACTTTCACTGGTTTTCTCATTCTTCAGCAGACAGAATGCTGTAAGTATTTACTTTGTCTCCTTACTCAAGACCGGTCACAAACTACACAGTGCTTTTCCTCCATTTCCAAAGGGAATAATCAGAGGTATCCATTCAGGAGAAGTGTAAGATTTTGCCTTGTTTGCCTTTTGTCAGTTTGTGCCCTTAAGAGAAATTATTCAAACTTCATGACGAAATCATAACAAAAATGTTGCATGACTGAAATAATCTTTTATAAAAAGCTCCATTATTACAGATTTTTTCAGGGTGCATAATTCAGAAAAAAATGAAGTAGTTTGTCTAAACCTATGCTGGAAATCTGACAACAGAGATGAGTATAGAGCTTAATTTTCAAGAATCAGATTAGTGCCTTAACTCTCATCCCATACATACAAAAAATAACCAGGGGTCAACATCGTTTCAGTGTAGATGGGAAGAGGGGTGCACATATTATCCTCTCGTGTCCGGAGGCAGGTACTGCTCCAGCCTCTGTTACTGGGACAATGAAGAGGACAAAAGTCTGAAGACATTTTCTTCCCTCTTCTTTAAACCCATGTTGAAGAACCATTCTATTTCTTCTAAATTAACACTTGAGGGAAAATAGCATAAAATGCATGAGAAGTGTACTGGATTAAAGAAAACAGGCCTGCTTAATAGATGCATCTTCAATGTACCATATCAAAATAGATTTCATTAAAAATTTCCCTTAAGAGAACATCTTAAAATGAAATAAATAAATACATAAATTTTCAAATGCTGAGGCACTTGTTTTAATTGGCTTTAACTTCTGCAGTCTAAATGCAAAGTATGAGGCCCGTTAAAATTTGGATGTCTTGTGCTTCTAAACATAGTGTCAGAATTCAGTGAATGAGGAGAGGGGTGGCAGGCCAGCACACACTCTGCCAAGTGAAACAGCTACGCCAGCCACGCTGCGAAAATCAAACGCATGCACACAGCAGTAGCTATAATTAGACATGAACAAACCACGTCAGATGTGTTAAGAACCCAGGGAAATTCAAATATTTCTTAAGGTTTTTCAAGTACGCCCTTCTACTGAGCTGGACTGAAATCTGTTTCAGATAATGATGAAGAGTTACCTTGCGAGAGTTTTCTTTCCAAACTAGAGGAAAAACAAGCCAGTAGAAATGTGCATGCTTAGATCTACTTTTTCCTGGGTCTCCTATTACCCCTCCTAAATCCTCTCTCTTGTTTGGATTTTAAAACATGCCTTCTTGAACTCACAGCTGTGTGAGTTTGGCCAACATTCAGGAAAAAAAAAAAAAAAAGGGACAAGGAGCTTTTTATGTAATACAACTGAAGCTGAATGTGGATTCAGTGATGAAGGAGAAGTTGCAGGACAGGCAGGCTTTGATAAAGCCCTTACATGGTCATAGAAAAGATCTTCAGTATCTTCTCCCCAACTACAGCGAGCACATAATTTTCAACAAGAGTAGCTACAGTAGAAGGCAACATGGGCAGCTTTTTGTACCAAGAAGTAGCAAGGAAGTTTTCTCCTAACATTCAACAATTAGAACTGATTCAGGCCCCTGAGACTGAGGGCACTTGTTCTCCTCAATATCTGCTTTTCATGTTGATTAAGCATTACCCATATGTTCTCTAATGCTTTCTTTTCAGTCCTTGGTTCCAATGAGAGTTACAGGAATAAGTTACATCACCTTAGCTGAGCAAAGCATAGAAAAGCTTTGTCACTTTCAACTTCAGTTCAGTTTCAGTTTTTCAAGCAAAAAAAATTCACAATATTTCACCTCACAAATAAAAAGTTGAGTAGAAGGTTTCTGTACACTATGCCAGGGTATATTTTTAAGTTCCTTTATGTGCTTTTTGTCCCTTCTCATTAAATAAACAGCCTGCGTCTTTTCAGTCTCCCTCCATGAGATCTTTTCCATTCCCTTCATCACTTCTCACCCCTCTCCAAGTCCTTCCCCCTGGACTTTTTCACTGAGCTGCAGATATCCAACTGCAGGCAGCATGCCACTTGGTGAAATCCCCAGCTTGGTGAGGTGCCTCTCAAGTTTCTCACAGCTTTCATGAACTTTGCCCAAGTTTACCACCCCTTGTCATTTATGGGATTTGCCATTGTGTTCATCACCCTCTTTTGAAATGTCTCCTAAAGATACAGGTCCTAACCCAGGACCTTTTGCTTGTCACTTCAATTATTATTGCTTTCATTTGCATTGTAGTAACTTCTACCTTCTAAACAAGAGTCCTGCTGTCCCTCCCTGCCCACAGGCTCCCATGGAGTTCCTCTTCAAGAGCAGAAACCACTTATGCAGGTGGCTTTGAGCCTTCTGTATACAACCAGAGCTATGCAGACAGGGCAGGAATCATCCTGTTCCCTCCACTTTCCAGATGATGAAGCAGAGTAAAAGACTTGTCAAGAGTAATGTTTGTTTTTCATTTAAATAAAAAAAAAATGTGATGAATATGGCTCAACTTTCTAGTAGTTGGAGTTCAGAGCACTTTTATAATTATTTGTTCTATTATCAGACACTACAATTTGGTTTGCCATTTATCTCCTCACCATCACTTTGGGTGCTGGGTTGTTTTTTTTTAGCTTGTATCACATTCTGATTTTTTTCTCCAATCAATTGCACCCCTACTAAGGAAGTAATGAGGACATGACAAGCTTTTGACCCCAAAAAAATAAGGGCTCAGGTTTTCTGACCTGAGTTTACACAGTAGTGAAACAAATTATCTGGTAAAATGATTTATGTCATTTATCTTCCTTTTCTTTTCTATGGTACATGCTGGTTGGGCCACATACAAAATGAGTTTAAACGGGCTTTGCTTAATCTTCACAAACATTTGCGTTATGTCCCAGAGAAGGTACTACTTACTACCTGAAGGCAGGAACAGAGAATGTTTTTGAGCAAGAAGCTCAAAACCTACTTACACCACAGATGAAAATTGGTCAGCTCACAATGGAAGTACGTTGGGTTCAAGTCAGTAATTACAAAACCAGTCATTAGTACTAAGGGCATACCATGTTATTTTTGCCTTGGACATAAATATAATAAATATATTTCAACTGAGAACATGCATAGAAAAAGGAGAAAAGACTAGACTTCAGCACTTCCTAGGTTAGAAAATTACAGACAGCTCTACTTTGGACCACAATGGATTGTGTCTCACAAGTTCTTCCCAGGGCAACTGTAGTCTTTTGCTCAGAGAAGTTCTATACCAGTTCTCTGGGAGCAAAGTTCTCTCAGCCTTTATCACACCTGTAAAACAAGATGCTATGAAGTCAAAACTGAACAGAAAACAGGGTAATACTTGAAATAGAGCTACAAGGTATTCATGGAGCATTTATAGTTCTCTGAAATGGACCTGAAATGTGCCTGCATTGGCAAAATTGACAACACATGGAGGACCAGAGCCTCACTACTCCCACTTGCTAGATGTTGGTCAACCCTGGACCAGAACTGGTCAAAGGGGAGATTTCTTTCAGAGTGAATCTTGGACCTGTGCTGATGTAGTCATGTTTAAATGAAGATGCTGGGCACTAAACTGTCAAAGAGGTGACTTAAGCACACACTGTCCACCTGAGGCTCTCTGGATGCCCCCAGCTTCCCTGTCCACACAGAAATAACAGCACAACGCATGAAAGTAAATTGACCCATACAACTGCAGCAAATCTGACGTGTACAGTGTGTGCAACATGTTGAAGACACGTGTTGTCACCTAAGTCACTCTTTCCAGGCTACTTGGAAAATGTTTTGTACCAAATCACAAGGCAAAATTAAAGTTCTGTTCTAGAAGGATTTCAAGGCATTTTAATATGTTTCATCCAAATTCCAACTTGGAAGCTTGAGTTTCTTTTTCAGAAATGTTCAGAAAAGAAACAACTAGCAAAATAGAAGCTCAGTAAGGCAAGGAGATTTCCCAGTCAAACTCCCCTGCCTAATAATCCCATCTGTTTGTGACTATCATAACAAAAAAGGAAGTTATATACCTTATAGGACAACTGACACCATAATTTTTTCTGTACTTAGCAAAAAAATTAAAAGTTACCTTAACAGAAGTGGTAATAAATTATATTTTGGATTACACTCTTGTGTAATTTTTTATAACTTAAAACACTGATGAATTATATACTTGTCCCTTTTGTTCTCCTATTTCTCATCCCGTTCTCTCTCCTGCTTTTTGAAAGTCTTAAAAGACAGTTCAGTAGCTGTAGTTATGCTGGGAAATTATGACTAAGTTTAAAAATAAACCATTGTTTTACTTGATAATCCAGATTTTCTAAAGATTGTTTGGTTGGAAGTATTTTATCCCATTTGCAAGATTCAGCATTTATTCCAGAATTCTTATTTTATTAGTAGCAGCTGGCAATGGTCTTGTTAAAAAGCAAAGTTGTTGCTGGTGTCATCCACAAGAAAGACCACTTTAAGAAATGTAAATTCATATCTTGCTTATAACAAAGATTTAAAAATCTTTGTTTTTATTAAAAAAAAAAAGTATAGTATAAAGCTCCTCTGAACATGCTACTCCCATACAGACCTATTAGCTTTGATGGAGCATCTCTGGAGAATCTCAAACCAGAAACTAAGCACCTTTGTTGCAGCTATTTGTCATAACACTGCCAAAGCAGACATGGCAGAAAGGAATATGTACCTACATCTCTGTCACAGTTTACTGCTCAACATCTCCACTTAAACATGATTGCAACAGCACAGGTCCAGGGTTCACTCTGGAAGAAATCTCCCCTTTGACCAGTTCTGGCCCAGGAGTGAACAACATCTAGTATATCCTGTAGAGATGGTCAAAGGAGTGCTTACTGCTGTAAGAAACCCAACAAAGTCTCAAAAGAATCTCACCTTGAGATGGTCCTTTCACACCAGAATGAATGTTGCCAAATGCTCTCTTTCCAGGGAGAAGGGTTTCCCAAAAGCAGACCATCCAGAGAGGAGACATGCAAAAGTTTTCTGGAAAACTTTAACAAGATGAAATGGGGTGAGGAGGGAACTCTTGGCAATAAAACGGTCCAGGGGACTGCAGAGATTCTCAGAGGCACTGTCTGGTTTGGTGGACACCCTAAATTACCCTAAGGACTACTTATATCTACCTGTTCTACATTTTCCCCTTCTATAATGATCATGTACAGGCGCATCAGCCAGTCTTCTCACAACTGCTACCGCCATGAGTTCATAAAATTGGACAGAGATGGAATGACACAAACACAGTATCGCACTAGGCAGGTAGATGGATTAACTTTAATGTAATTAAGAACTGCTTTGTTTCTTCCTCCTTTCCTCTGGTCCTGCTTTCCTCTTTAGCTCCTAAGAACTTAGGTTCTGTGATGACTCCTCAACGAAAATGAAAGAGCACTCCAGTAAGTAGATTCATACTGTCCCCATTTCTTGTCTTCTGACAGAACTAGAAAAAACTAGAAAAAAAACTTTGTGGAAAGGGAACAAAGCAGTGAACAGACAGTGCAGAAAGGCTTCTAAGGTTATAGTAATGAGGAAGAAGATGCAAATGCAGAAATAAGATCTATGTAGAACATAGTTTGTCTGAGGGTGATCATACTGTTAACTAATTTTTTTCTATTTCTTCTCTTTGTTACCATTCTTAATCCATAAGAAGCATCAGTGATTAAAAGCACTACATGAGGGCCTAAGTTTTGCATCATAGTTAAAGCAGAAAAAATAAGTATTTTCCTGTTTCTCAACCACATTTTTCATTGAAAGCTCAAAGGTAAGTATCAAATTACTACTTCGGCTTACCCCATCAAGGTATTCCATCTGAACTTCAATGGCATAAAGGTAGTATAATAATTCAACCACCACTTAGCAGTGCTCACTTCCAATTCAACCCAATATAATGAAACTTAATCAATAAATTATTTTATTTCAAGAATAAAAGTTGAAGTTCTCAAATTCATCTCATTATTCCATCCCACATTCCAAAAATCACAGTGACAGGGTCTTGAATTTAGGTTTTTGTTGTTACTATCTCCGATCATGCTTTGCTCTAGTTCCCACTAGTTTCTGCAGCCTAGAAAAAGCAAATTTCAACCTACGATCAATAGACTTGCTTCACATGGTTAACTTTACAAACTTTAAGTAGTTCAGTTCCCAGACATCCACAGGTTGAAAGTCTTCTATTTTAAACACATCAGCCTTATATCTTACTCCTTTTGCCTTTCCTTAGGAGACAAAAAAGACAAAGAAAAAAATGGTAGGTTGAAGAAAGTAAAAAATTTTCTGCCCTTTTCGTTTTATTCTTTGCTCCTCTTTTGAAAGGCTAAATTAGTAAGTAAAAAAAAAATAAGTCAGTAAGTCTCAGAAATTAAGGTGGAAGTAAGTTCTCTCAGTCATTCTCCTGTGTACTTTACCACTAATATTCCTTTATGTATAATTACTCTTGTCTGAAAGTCTTTGACTTTTTTTCTGCTGCATTATGTCTCAAATTCTCAGATAGTTCATGATGATATTGTGATGATAGACAAATAGTGTAAGATTATTTTTTTCAGCATGTCTGAGAGGTTTGTCACTTTCATTGTATTGTGTTATTCTTTAACTAGTAACTTGCAAGGCTACTGCATTTATAGAAAAGCAGTGAAAATAAATATTGCTGGTAAGTCTTAATGAAACAAACTCCCACCAATGTAAAATTGGTATGTGTCTATATCCCCCTAGAGATGGAGATAAGCTCTGCAGAGCTGCCTCCAGATATCTGCACCATTTTCTGCAACCAAGACACCTGAAAGTATGAAGTGATACTATAGAGAATACCTGGACATTTTTCCACCCTTTGCAGTGACCTAGACCCCTGTGGTAACTCCCCACTGGAGTTTTTATCTTTGCCTTCCCCACCTTTGTGCTACTCTTTCGTGGTTTACAGCTTAATAGAAGATAATTGACACACATTTCACATGACTCTTTCATAAAAATGGTCTTAATCCTAATCCCTCTACTTTTCTACGAAATGCTTCAAAGCCACAAGGCTACTCTCTTCTCCTCCTTTTAGATTCTCTGTTCGTCCAAATCAATTTTGAACCCTTAGCGCTCAATAAGGTAATTTTAACAGGCGGGGTACACAGTGCCTTCTCTTCCCTTCCTCTCACCTTCTAATCTGAAATCTTATGAAGGAAGTGATACCCCTATGGTGGTATGAGAGTATTTCTTTGAGCCCCTGTGGACATGCAAGATTAGAATCCCACGTCTCTCAAATCTCAGCCAAATGCTTTATTCAAGGGTGAAATGTTCAGTCATTACATCACACCTTCTCTCCCTGTGTGCCTGTCTGCAAGTCTGTAAGTATAAACATTACCGTTACATTGTATCAGCAAACTAGAGCTTGCACTCTGATTCCTGAAAGGCTCAACTCCTTACTACACTCAAGTGGTTGGAATGAATTTAACTGAGAAAAATATGGCAATATCTTTGAGGTACCAAAGTGACAAAGATTAGAAGTTTTCATAATTATCAACACTTCATTTTTGCCTATATGCTTTATTTGTGTATTTTATTTCCTATTCCATGTACTGAAGCCAACAAGAAAGGTTGCCTGGAATGCTGATGAGGACAGGCCAGATGTGAAAAGAGGGAAAGAAGAATGAAGAAAAGGAAGGAGAGGGGAAAAGGTGATAAGGGGAAAGAGAGTGGAAGGAAGAGAAAAGAAAGGAAGTGACGTGAAAAGAAACAGAAATAGTGGAAGGGAGGAAAAGGAAGAGACCTGAAAGGCAAACTTCTGAAAAGAAAACAAAGCAGATTGTATCTTGGACAAGCATTGAAAAGGTGAGGAAAGCAGCAAAAAGGCTGGGAAAAAAGGGGAGCAGAAGGGAAGGGAAAAGCAGGAAAGGAAAAGAAGGAATGAAAGAAGTCAAAGAGCGGTAAAAAGAAGCCAAAGCCATGGAAAGCAGGGGATAACAGGAAAAAGCATGGAAGGGAATATCAGGGAGTGAATAGAGAAGATAAGAGAATTGGCAACATGAATGCAAGGCAGTGAAAAACAGGGAGGGAAGGGGATGGGGAAGGAGGAGGAAGAGGGGGGTGGGGAAAGACAGAATGAAGAAAAACAGGCAACAGGAAGGGAGGAGGTGAAAGACCTGAAAAGCAGAGATAAGAAGTCATAATAGGGGAAAAGAGAGCAAGGGAAAGGAAAAGAAGGGTAAGAAAAGGAAGGGAGGAGGGCGAGACCTGAAGAACAGCAAAGGAGTGAAAAGCAGCAAAAAGCACTCAGAATAATGAAGAGCATGTAAGAAGAAAAATCTTCAAAGGAGGGAATGACAGAGAAAAGGTGGGGGGGAAGGAGGAGGCAGACCTCAGAAGACATGAAAAGCAAGGACAAGCAGTCAAAGCAGTGACAATTAGGGAAAAGCAGACCCCAGAAAAGCATCATGAAGAAATTAAAGCAGTGAAAAGCAGGAAAGAGAAGAGAACAAAGAAGAAAATAAACTAAAGCCCACCTGAGAAGTAGCAAAAAGGAGTGCATAAAGTGAAAGGAGGACAAAGCAGCTGACCGCAGCCAAAAGCAGGGAAAAACGGGGAAGAGGCAAGCATGGAAGGGAAGCAAAGAAAGGGATGGAAAGAGAGAAGACCTAATGAGCAGCAAAAAAAGTCAAATGAGTGAACAGAGAAGCAGTGGAGAGGAAGGAACGGAAAGGCTTGAAAAGCAGTGGAAAGAAGTCAAAGCAGTAACAATTAATCAAAAGAAAGGGTAAGACCAGACAAGCAGTTGAAAAAAGTCAAAGCAGTGAAGAGGCAGAAAATGAAGGGAAAGAAAAGGATGGAAAACAGTAAAGGAAGAGGAAGTTTAAAAAAAAATAAAATTCAAACCCAAACTAAAAAGTAGTGGATACTTGAAAAGTAATGAAAAGAAATAAAGGCAGTTACTGGCAGGAAAAAAAAGCCAGAGCAGTGAACAGCAGGAACCGGAAGGCAAAAGCCAGAGGGCAGCAGGGTGGGAAGCAGGAAAAGACCTAAAAGCAAACACAGTAAGTCAAAGCACTGAAAAACAGTGAAAAGAAGTCAAAGCAGTGAGTAGCAGGGAAAGGGAGGCAAAAAGAAGTGAAAAGATCTGAAAGGCACCAAAAAATAGTCAAAGCAGTAAATAGTGAAAAATAGACAACTGAAGAGAAAGGGAAACCAGGGAAGGAGAAATGGGGAAGAAAGAAAAATAAAATAGCTTTTCAGGGTGAAAAAACCCGGAAAGCAGGAAAAAAGATGGCAGGAAGAAAGTCGAAGCAGTGAAAAGCAGGAAAAAGAAGGTGGTGGAGAAGGAAAAGACCTGTAAAGTAGTGAAAATAAGTCAAAACAGTTACAAGTATTGCAAAGAAGGAAAGAGGAAAAGCAGTAAAAGGAAAAAAAAAAAAAAAAGCAGGGAAGGATCAAGAAGCAGTAACTAGGGAGAAAAGGACGTGAAAAAGAAAGACCTGAAAATCAGCAAAAAGTCAAACCAGTGGCAAGTAGGGGTGGTGGGGAAGAAAAGGAATTGTAAAAAAAAAGAAGGGAAAAGCAAGGAAGAGACCTGAAAAGCAAGGAAAAGCCTAAGTACTGAAAAACAGGGAGGAGGTGGGAATAAAAGCGTGAAAAGGAAGGAAAAGCAGAGGGAAAAAAGTCAAGCTAATGAAAAGCAGTGAAAATAAGGGAAAGGATCTGAAAAGCAGGGGAAACAAGGTTCAAGTAGTGAGGGGGCAGGGGGGGGGAAGGCAGGGAAAAAGAGGGAAAAAAGCACGAAAACAGGGGAAGAATAGAAAAAGAG